>JAOYSI010003720.1:0-14919 GCA_025775065.1 Hiodon alosoides
TCTCTCTCTCTCTCTCTCTCTCTCTCTCTCTCTCTCTCTCTCTCTCTCTCTCTCTCTCTCTCTCTCTCTCTCATAAATACACTACCATTCAAAAGTTTGGGGACACTTAGATATTTCCTTGTTTAATTTTTTCTCCATTAAAATAGCATCAAATTGATCAGAATATTCTGTAGACATTGTTAATGTTGTCAATGATTAGAAAATCCTTTTGCAATTATGTTAGCACAGCTTAAAACTGTTGTGCTGATTAAAGAAGCAATAAAACTGGCCTTCATTAGACTAGTTGAGTATTTGGAGCATCAGCAATTGTGGGTTCGATTACAGGCTCAAAATGGCCAGAAAACAAAGAACTTTCTTCTGGCCAATATCTGGCCAATGAAAAAAAAAAGATTGAGATGGGCAAAAGAACACAGACACTGGACAGAGTTAAAAAGTGTAATGGCCAGACGAATCTAAGTTTGAGGTGTTGGGATCACAAAGAAGAACATTCGTGAGTTGCAGAATGAAAGATGCTGGAGGAGTGCCTGACGCCATCTGTAAAGGATGGTGGAGTCAATGGTCTGGGGATGCTTTGGTTCTGGTAAAGTGAGAGATTTGTACAGGGTAAAGGGATCTTGAAGAAGGAAGGCTATCATTCCATTTTGCAATGCCATGCCATGCCATACCCTGTGAACGGTGCTTGATTGGAGCCAATTTCCTCCAACAGGACAATGACCCAAAGCACAGCTCCAAACTATGCAAGAACTATTTAGGAAAGAAGCAGTCAGCAGGCATTCTGTCTATAATTGAGTGGCCAGCACAGTCACCGGATCTGTTGTGGGAGCAGCCATCAAGCCAATACAATTTATGGAAGATGCTTCAGGAAGCATGGGGTGAAATCTCTTGAGATTACCTCAACAAACTGACAACTAGAATGCCAAAGGCTGCAAGGCTGTAATTGCTTTAAATGGAAAGTAAAGTTTGAAGGACACAATTATTACTTTTTTGATATATTTCCTATTCAAACTCATTTCATGTATGTTTTCATGGAAAACAAGGACATTTCTAAGTGACCCCAAACTTCTGAATGGTAGTGTGTGTGTGTGTCTATATATATATATATATATATATATATATATATATATAGAGAGAGAGAGAGAGAGAGAGACAGAGAGAGAGAGAGCGACAGAGATCAAGGGGACACACATGCTCCAAACAAGCTATTTATATATATATATATATATAGCTTGTTCGGAGCATGTGTGTCCCCTTGATCTTTTCTAGAAAGGACTGCAAGCTCCAGAAGGTGCATGTGGCGCCTGCGCCCCAGAGGCCCCCATGCCCTGTAGCTAGAGGTGTCTTCTGACAGAGCAGAGAACATGGCCCGGAAATCCAGCTGCAGGTCCATGTACTGTAGGCTGCTACCAAGGCCGGAACCAACTGATTCTGGGTTCCACTCTCAGACCCAGCCTGGAGAGTCGGTTGGTAACAAGTTGCACGTGTTGTCGCGCTTTCTCCAGAGTCAACTGTACAGTCAATTCAGAAGTTGAGATGCCTTTCAGTGGCCTTAATGTACTTCCAATGAGCAAATATTATGTGGATGAGAACCATGTGGATCTGAACCCTGTAGAGGTTGACCTGCCTCAGGTCAAGAATCGGTCTGAGGCTGCCATCCCTCTTTGGCTCCAGAAATTACTTTGAATAGAACCCCTTGCTAATGTCCTCAGTGGGTAAAAGCTATCGACGACTCTCTCTCTCAGCCTCCTTGGCCACAAAAGTTCCTCCACCGCAGACCCAAAGGTAAGCACGCTATTGCCACGCCATCACTTACCTCTCTGTAAACTAAAACCCTGAAAAGGTTGTCTGTCAGGGGGCAAGCCGGGATGGCGGCTGGGAGACACGTTAGCGCAAGTAAATACCTATTTCTGATCTGTTTGTAAATACCTACGCTGTTTAATGCCTGAATTAAGCTGTCCTCCAAAGTTGACGGAGAGGTGGTGGGAGAAGGGGGGCTAGCGGCGGATTAGTGGACCCCACTGACAGAAAAAAGCTGATAAAACGCACCGCTCGATCATGCTGTTGCAGGTTCCATGGCCAAGTGAATAAGATCAGGGTGAATGGGAGGAGCTTCAGAAGACAGGCTGGTCGTCAAAGAGGGACAAGCCCTCTCCCCCAGAAGTAGGCCAAGTCAATCCCAGTGAGTCTGCAGCTCTCTGCCTGAGCAGAATGTACTCAGCATCAATACTGCTACCTCGGACTCTGCCTGTCAGGACCCTCTTCAGAAATGTGGACTCTGCTCCTGCCCAGTGCAGCGCCCCAGCCGGAAAAAAATACAGTGACGCAGCCGGGATAGCTTTGGAGACCAAACATCGAACAACACAAAAACTAAAAAAAGACAAATAAAAACATTATGAAACGCTTTAACCGATAGTCACAGGCTTTCTAGGCACACAAGGCCCTAATCTGGCTAGCTAGCACACACAACATCACAATCACTAAACAACTTTTCTCTCACAGCTTTCTTAAACAGTGTGTGTTTTATCCAATCAGTCGTGTCCGGTGATTCGATGGATAAAGTTCCTCCAATGGTCTTGGTCATTGATGGCATTCTTTAGGTCTTCTAGACAGGTCTTCTATCATTCTAGACAGCATAAAACCACCTTGATCTTGGTCTACCTCTTTTCCGTTTTCCTTCCATCTTTCCCAAGGAGTCTTCTCTTCTCATTATGTGGCCAAAAATATGTGATCTTCAATTTGTTCATAAATGATTCCGGCAAAAGTTCTGGCTTGATTTGGTCTAAAATTGATTGATTTGTTCTTCTTGCATTTGTTCTTCTGGCAGTCCAGGGAATGCGCAAAATCCGAGTTCAAAAGAGTCAATTTTTTCGATGGTCGCTTCTCTTGATTGTCCAACTTTCGTAATCATACATCGCTATAGGAAAGACTGTTGCCTTGACAATGCATATTTTTGTTTTAAATGAGGTGTCCTTGCACTTTATCAACTTGTCCAGGCTCATCATTTGTTTTCTTCTCAGGTGTAACCGTCTCCTGATTTCAGGACTGCAATTGCCTTCTCGACTTATACGCGACCCGAGGAAAATAAAGTCTTCGACTATCTCTAGGTCTTCATCATCAATCCTGAGGCTTTGTAAGATTCCCGTTGACATGACTTTCGTCTTTTTTGTTACATTCAACTTTAGTCCAGCTGCGGCGCTATCTTCTTAGATCTTAACAATAATTGCTATGAGATCTTCTGTAAATCCGGCGATGTCGGAGTTGTGTCATCAGCATAATGCAAGTTGTTGATTTTCTTCTTCCACCAATTTTTATTCCGCTTTGATCATCGTTGAGTCCAGATTTTCGTACAATATGATCAGGATAAAGGTTGAACAAATATAGCGATAGGATACAGCCTTGTCGGACGCCCTTTGCAACCTTGAACCACTCTGTTTCTCCAAACAGCCGTCAGTACTTTGACCGTAGCATCTTCTGTTGTTCTGAGTAGTTTGATTAGTATTCCATTAGTTCCAGCCGCTTTTCGTTTTGCCATATCTTTCAATGCCCGTCTAACTTCACTTTCCAAGGAAGATACTTAAAAAGAGCATCACGGCCAACCGTGCTTTAGTTAGACTACAGACGAGCGACGTCAGGCACACTCTGTGAGATTTGGCACAACTACTCAGAATTCTGGGTTCTTAAAAGGAAATAACCAATTAGTGATATACTTTATAATCGATAGGGAACCTTATTATCTGCATTCTACGAATTCAATCAGCCTCGACTCTGGGTTGAAAGGCTCTGATGCAGACCAGACTCCCCAGTGTAACAGAGAAATGCCGCTGTGGGCCACATCACCTGGTCTCACCGTTTGACAAACTCCTGGAATAGGATGCGGTGGGAGTAGCCCTGCCGGCGGATGTTGACCGTCTCTAGGATGCCGGTGTAGCGCAGCTGCAGAATGACTCTCTCTCTGCAGAAGCGCAGAGCCTGCCGCTCGTCGTTGGGCTTCATGCAGCGCACAAAGTGTGGCTGTCCCACCACCATCTTCGAAAGAAGATCCATCAGGGAGTACTGCGAAGAGGAAGTAATACACACATAAAGGAGCGTGTTGGGGCAGTGTCCAGGGGGAATTGGCATTAGGGAGGTCCACATTCACAAACTAAGCTGATTTGCCATCAAGCCACAGAGTGGAAGGCTTCAGTCCGCAAGCACCATTCTGTACATTATAATTACTTATATCTAGCTTTATAGCTACAAAAATAAGTGCATAGTCAAGCTCCCACAAAGCTCTGCTAACAGAGTTGTAAAACAGAGCGCTGGGTTTTGACGGCTGATTTTGGATAAGACACTGGACCTCGATAAGAACAAAGGGAAGTTTCACCAAAAGGGCAACAAAAATACACTGCAGCTTAAGAAAACATTTGCATGTCAGCTCTTCTGTAAAGCACATTAAAGGTGCGCACACTGCCAAAAACTTATTTCACACTCAAGTCTGACCAGCCATATGAAAAGGATGGTATAACGACAGCCTAACAATGGAACTGGCACCGAAAAAGCTGAGGAATCTGTTGTGTAACTCCGCTTTTAACCAGAAAACAGCAGGTCCCACTTTCAAATAAGGAGTGTAACCTTGACAACTTTAATTCACACGCAGCTTTTTCACTCCAATGACTAAAAGGAAACATACCCGGAAGTAAGAAGCCACCGTCTGTCTCCTCATGTTGGTGGTCTCCCCGGGGTGTCGCATCATCTCCATGGTATCCACCTAGGCGGGAACACCAAAAAAGAATCTGTCAGAGGAGGACAGAGTGGGGAAAGCTGAGAAAGTAAACCAAGTGCTCTATATAATGAAGCTTGCCATCCCAAACAAGGATCTCTTCTCAACACTGTGTTAAAAAGGACGAAACATTAGCATTCCAATGGTCGCTTCTGCTCATGGCTTCATCAAATTTAATGAAGCAATCAATATTTTATAGCATGTCTATACAGCAAAGTGAATATCTTAATATTTTATTTCATAGTTCTAGCACAGAAAGAAAGGTATGTCAATTTTTATTCTGTATCTGCTATAGTTGGTATTTTTACAATATTTTTACAACAGAAAGAGATTTGAGCGGCCATCACTATTGTGTTCAAGCCCTTTTCCCACGCGCACAATTTTAATGTCTATGTTTGAGAAAGGCTTCACCTGGCAACCTTTGGGAAACTTTTGACAGCTACCAAAAAATAACTGACTAAAGTATTGAAAAAAGCATGAACGTTGAATTACATGCTTATGGTTTAGTGATTAATGCGCTGGACCAGTTTGTTACATAAACATGCTAATGGTTCCGTGATTAAGGTGCTGAACCAGATTGTTACCAAAACATGCTTATGGTTCAGTGATAAATGTGGTGAACCAGATTGTTAGATGCTTACGGCTCAGAGATTAATGTGCCAGACCAGACTGTTACCCAAACATGCTTGTGGTTAATTTGCACTACCAGAAGGTTGCTGGTTCACCTTCCAGGAGGGGCTCTGATGTTGAGCCACTCTTCAATAAGATACCTCAATTGCTTCAATAAAACACCCAGCCACATAAAGTCTAGATTGGGAGGACGTTTTGTTCTAGATAGTGATATCTGCTGATCAAACAACAAAATATAATGTTTATATATTTTATTTTATTGAAAGACCAATAAATTAAGCTAATTGTTTACTAATGGTTTTCAGAACAGAGCCTTAATTTGAAAGCAATAATTCTCCCCAGTGTCAATGACCATTCATGGCAAGCAATAAATTATACAACCAATTTAAAAAAAAATAATGTAAAAACAAATAGGGTGGGACAATACAGCTACTAATGTACTACTGGACAGACCCCCTACATTTCCAAATCTTTTCCACTGATTGTATGCGTGTCTATGATGTAATTTATGGGTGGGTAACAGCTTAGATTTGACTTTGCCTATGTGAACACAAGAACATCAACATTAGTGTGATATTTGATATATCTGATTCTAGTTACTTAGCCATCTAACCTAAAAGCCTGTATCACACTGAGTGAAAGGTAAAGACAGGGCATACGCAGCTACTAGGCGCATGGTAACAACGAGCGTTAGCATGGACCTTAGCGTGTCTAAATGGCACAGCGCAGCACGTTCTTACCTTCAGTGGGTGCCCTGGGGACTGAAAACAGAAGGTATCTTTAGAAATGTAGCAACCGACGACAAAAAAATAACTCAAATGGCCAGGTGTGAAGAACCTAAAATCAGCTTCCAGGGAAATGTCAATATAAACAGTAGGCAGGGGACAATGATTATAATCCCATTTACATCTCTAGAGATGTACCTCTGGAGTTGGCTCAAATAGCCTTGTGTGATAATGAACATGTTCCAATCAACAGTTATTGGTCTGTTATTGCCGACTCAAGTTTACAGAGAAAAGAGCCCATTTGTACTTTAATTTGACTTCTGCTTGCTGGGTGACCGTCTCTTGGTGCATTTAACCATTGCAGCTCCAAGACGGCTGATGTTGAATACTAGGCCATAAACTCACTGAACCCCGAAGAATTTAACCACTCTTCTGACCAATTTAACTCCCACTTCTCATACAGCTGTCATGAAGCTCAGTTCTGTTTAATCACTGCTAATACAGCTGTCATGAAGCTCAGTTACATTTAACCACTGTTCTCACCACTGTCATGAAGATCATTTATGTTTAAGCACTGCTAATACAGCTATCATAAAGATCAGGAATGCTTAAACTGTTCCCATGTAGCGGTGAGTTATGTTTAACTACTGGTCATACAGTTGTGATGAAAATCAGTTACGTTTACTCACTGCTCATACAGCTGTGATGAAGCTGAGTCACATTCAAACACTCCTTCCTCTCCTCATCCTCATACACCTGATATGAAGCTGACTTGGCCGTTAAATAATTTAGCCCCCTCATGGACGAAAGAAAGAGAAACACAGAACCGAGGAGCTGAACTGTTTCAATAATTCCTTAGCTGAGTATTGTGAGTATATGAATAGCATCTAATGTGGTCTAAGTTTAGTAATCGAGCCCTCTTAACAGAGAATAAAAATCTAAGTAAAAGTAGACACTGAACAAAAATGACCATGTTCACAACATATTTACTATGACTATGAGATAAGACTGCAATCTACTGCAAATACGTTGAATGACATCAAAGGGGCAAAGTGACTGGTTTTCAAAAGTTTCAAACCTTTGAGAAGTGATCTCTGACGAACCTTATTGCGTGCAGAATGAAGTTGAGGTGGCAGAGATCTGGAAGCTGCGGTGACCCTGGCGCGTGACGTGGCCAGGTTACCTGGAAACACAGAGAGGCCACACATAGATGAGCATATGTTTTTCTGACAGCATGACAGGCAAACCTTCAGGCCTGTTGTGGATGGGAAATTCAGATCGCATCAACTTATTTTTAAATAAGTATTTTATAATATAGTAATGTATTTTTAAATAAAATATGGAACTGGCTTACCTGGTCCACAATACTAAGTGAGCCTGGGGGTAGTGGAAGAATGGTGATCTGCACATGTAAGGGGTCCTGCTCTGTGCAGGAGAACCATCTCTTACTGCATGTGATCTATGCGTATGAGGGACCCTACGCCGTGTAGGACGGCCATCTCTTACTGCATGTGATCAATGCGGGTGAGAGACCCTACACCATATATGACAGCCATCTCTTACTGCATGTGATCAATGTGTGTGAGGGACCCTACACTCTGTAGGACAGCCATCTCTTACTTCAAGTGAGAAGATGTGATCCGAGCATGTGTATGACAGCCAGAGCATTTTTAAAGTTTCAGCAAGTCGAGCACAAGATGTCCAAATGTTTTCTCTGGCTGTATCTTCAGAGGCTAAACTGTGATTAATAGCATTGAAAGAAGCCTTTGAAGCAGGATTGGTGACATCAAAGTCTTAATCCACGGGTGGCAGGATTTTTATAATGAGTGGGAAGCATTTTAACACATTTCAAAGGGTTTACCCCATGAATAAACAACGGCAGGCGGCAGACATGCCACACACCTTTACAAAAACACGGCTTCACAAATGGGGTGGTGGTACAGGCCAATAATGAATCATGTAGAAGAATTATGCAACCAAACTTCTTTGTTTTTCTTCTTTCCCAAGACAGCTTTAGAAATAATAAATAAATGACAAGATATACCTTAATCATTCTTCATTTGAAAACCTAATTGTTACTAATATTAATATTAAAGTAGCACTGATGGACAACCGCACACAGCTACAGTAAAGTAGAACTAAAGTAAGAACGCACACAGCTTCAGTAAACAAGTATTAAAGTAGTAATGCTCACAGCTTCAGTAAAATACTACTAGAGTACAAACGCTCACAGCTTCAGTAAAGTAATACTAAAGTACTAACACGCAATATAGATTTTTCCCACATTGTTTCTAACAGCAAAATGAGTGAGTGAGTTGAACTATAACCCTGATAATCTGTAACTATAGAACCATAGTAATGTCCCTGAGGTTCCGGCCCCGTCTCCCATGCCATAGGTAGTGAAGTCATTGCATGTCTAAAACACCAAGAGCCTGTAGCAAGGCTATGGTATCACTACACTGTTTTTAAAGAGCGGCATTACAAACGCATTACACAGACATACATAGTCTACACTGCCTATTCTTTGATTACAAAAAAGGAACACTGATTGCATGCAGGAGAAAGAACTTCTGGCCAGCATGCATGAAACTGAGAGTATAGGCCAAGTCATACTGATATCGAATGGACACCATCCACACCCACACTTTTTGTCTACCATAGTTATAATAAACAGCAGATCCTGCGACCTACAAAGAGAAAAACTAATTCGCAATAAATAAAAATAAAGCATATTTAGGTTAATGCCTATTAAGTGCGTAGCTCACCAGTGCAACCAACAACTTTTTTTTGCATAGCAAAGTCAAATGGTCGTAAAACGTGACCCAAATGGTTTTACTCTGGGGCCCTGGTGTGGCCCAGATTGTTCGAGTTATAAATATATATCTCAGTTTGGCTATAGGCTGCTATGAGCCACAATCCCTTCATGTTCCGGGTCAGCTAGAAATGAAATTTAAAAATGAAAACAGACAAGTAGATATCAGTGTAGCTTCCTTGTTTTTACACCCCCATTCTCTTGCAGAGGGGACACACTGCTGTCTGAGAGCGAATACAGAGGAATGGTACCCCATCTGGGGAATGGTGCGTTACTGGACACAAGGCCAATACCCTACGACCCCAGAAACTCCACTGCTCTGTCGGCCTACACTTTCACTTTTACGGATCAGTAACACAATAAGTGAAGCAATGACAGATCCCCTCTCAGTGCTGTCGGACACTGTGGGCGTTTCTATAAGCAGGGAAGGTCTTTGTGCTCCACTGTCTAAAGGACTCCCAGCGAAGACTTATAGATAGATCTCAAAGCCACTAGCATTACTGGGATTTAAACTCCATCTGGAATAATACAGCAAATGAAAAGGCAGAAATCTCTCAGTTTCACATTGTTGATGCATGGTTTAATCTGCAGGAAAAAGTTAAGAGACACAGATGGCCAGAGGCCTTAAAGTACGCAATTCAATTTGTCCTCCACTAGTGATGAGGTCTGGATTCAGGAAGTCTCGACTTTAATATAACTCCAAGAGGCTCATACACTAAGAAGAACCATGCAAAGGAATTGGGTTTGAGACGTCCTCTATTGTAATGATCCCATCGTTGAAATCCTACAACAGTGAAAGTGAACATACGCCCCCCCTTTGCAATTGTTGCTTGGTCTGTGAACAATTTATTTTACTGAAAACTGATTCAAGTGGCTTTGTTCAGGTGGAAGTCTGCCAAGCTGTTTGATTATTCCTTTACAGAAACACACAGAAGCACAACCAGTTTGGAAATCATTATTCACAATTACAAACATTAGAGTAACCTGATCCCTCACATTCAAATAAGTGAACAATTGTGTGTTCACTTCTCAAAGCAGGATACTTACTACTAGACTTGAACATTACAATAAAAAAAATTAGCAAAAATATTGTTGCATTTAAGAAGATTAGCAATGCATATATATCTATATAAACACACACATATATACATATATCCATATGTATAATATAAAAGGATAGCATATAAAATAACATAAAAATAACATAGTGTGACATTTTAAACAGCTGTAATTTATGATAACTGAATTCAGGACGTTTCTTTCTATAAGGAATTTCAGCAGTAGGACTTTTCGCCCTTAAAAAAAGCTACAACAGGCACAGAAATAATTAAAAAGGCACGTTTATTGAGGATTACTTTTTCAGTGGGTTTAAATAAATAAAAATTTCCTTAAAAGCTGTTTCTTCTGGGTGTCCCACAACAAACTTAGAGCTGCCTTTCAATAACGTGTTAGGAGGGAGAGGGACATTCGGGTCCCCCGGGATGATTTTCGGAGTTGGGGACCAGGCAGAAAGGTTGTGCTTCACAAGTGTTACTCTTGGCACAAGCCGCTTTCAGTGAACAGGGGAACGGAGGAGAAAAACACCTTCCCTGGCATCAGTGGATTCACTTTGAAAATGAAGCTCAGCAGGCCCACCCCTAGCAGTGTTGGATTTCTATTGACAAAGTGATATTAACATGCAATCCCACGTTGGATATATAAAACCGCGCAGCTCTCTTTCATGATGGTCTGTGTGCACCTTCAGCCTCAGATGTTCGGTCTCGGGTTGTCTGTGCAGAGGGGAGCGGGCCCTGAGCGTTGTGTTAGCTGTGCAGCTTCCCGAGTCTTTCTCTCTCTCACTCACTCCTATTTCTGATGAATGTCATCTTGGAATCCAGCAACCACGGAAATAAGATTACCCAAATCACCCCCGGTTCCCCTTCTTTTTGCTTGCGCCCGGATATTTGAGGAGTCCAGAGGCCTTCGATTTAAATGCCATCCATTCCCGTCAGGGGGGATCCATCATCAAACAGCCACGCTTTAATTGGCTTTCTGGTGGCAGAACATGGCCTCGCATTACGGAGAAGGGAGTGGGCCTGCACCCTGGTTACTGAGACGCAACACTCTGCCAAACCATGCACTTCTGTGGCTCTACGCCATCATACGTTATGACTTGTACTACTTCGGTGTAACACTCTCGACAAAATAAGATGTTGAAGTTCCGTGGGAACTACCTTTCAGTTTCTTACAGAGAAAAGGGTCGTCTGTCTGTAAAGAGGCAATATGATACCTCACAGCTGCAGTAAAAATTCAGCATTTCTTTTCTCATCTGTTTTTGAAATAGAATGCTTTAGCACAAAACCAAATTGCCACAGAACACGTCTTGTGTTATTATGATCACAATATGGCATAAATGATATCTTTCAAAACACAAAATAAATTGTGGGTCCATAGAGATTTATTACAATGTTGCTGGGTTTAGCAGACTCAGCGCTTGGGCTGCCTTTACACATAAGTCCTCATTTCACGCACCACAGTGACCTTGGGCTGCTGCCAAGGCCTCGTGTGGAACAGGATATGCAAATGAGCTGCCGTCACAACAATGATGCCAGCAGGCTCAGAACCCCATTTCCACGCCCAGCCCCTGCTGCTGGGGAATATATCTGATACAGGTTTGGCATTCCACACCTCCACACCTGGTATTGTCGTTCTGCTTCACACACTTTCTCAGCCCTTCTTCATTTCTCCGGACGTCAGCATGCATGAAGTGTACAGCAGAGCCTTGGCAGGGTCTGTCCTGGGACTGCAGATCTCTCACCATCGGTGAGGGCTCCAGACCATCACCATGCTCACAACACGTCACTAAAACTTAATACCTAGCCTCCACCACATCTTCCCCTCTCTACTTTATGGGAAGTCTTCCCTAACTGGGGTAGAACAATCACTCCCAAAACGGCCAGGTGTGAACCCCAACTAGACTGAAAAAAAAGACTGTCTGGAAAGGGCTTGCCACCAAATTGAGGGTTAATCCACTGCGAAGCTACAGATGCTTTTCATCGATTACATCATGGGATATATAATCTAATGAGACTTAGATCCATACTACCATTTTATAATTCACAAAATTGGTCCCTGACCTATGACCTATAAATTTAATATACGGTATAATTAGGAACCTCAACCGCTGCAAACTTTTCACTGTAATGTGTACTTTGGAATCCCTGCCAACTCTGGAAAGCTATATAAATAATCTGCTAGTGAAGCAAGATAAATCATACATTAATATGTAAAAACACTGCATGTAGCAGGGGTCCCTGGAGACAAGAGTACAAATAGTTCCTCGAGCTAAAGACTAAAGCTAATCGTTCCTCTTGCCTGTAAGGAGGTTGTGACGAGGTTGATCCCTGGCTACAGTGGATAAAAAGCCCAGCGGCCCTGGGGGTTGAATTGGGTTGGTTACACATAGACATTCCATGCTATCAGTACTATCCAATAGTTTGGAAATTTACTCGGATGCCTCCAACGTTTATGCTGGTTGTTAATCTGTATTGCACGTCATCCTTTGCGTCCAGCGAATGACCCCAGTCAGACATGCGCTCCAACCACATGCCTGAACGACCCGGCCCGGCCAAGTCAAACATACAGATGATGCTGATCCCGGCCTGGAGGAATTTGTCAGAGAACATGCACTCCATTTCCTCCAACAAAACAACAGCATACTTCCAGGCCCAAGTGCAGAGGCAGGACTGCCTGGTGAGACACTGAGGAGGAGAGACAGCACAGTGACATCCCTTGTGTGTGTACTTAGTCCACCCTCACCCACAAGTCACCCCACGTAAAGCTGCAAGACAACTAATAGTTTCTGAAAGGCTTTTCTGATAAAACTCATCTGATTCTTCCCACCTTCTGTTATAGGAGTGAATTTCAAATTAAAAGCATTAAAGACTTTTCCAAACTTTTCTGCCTCAATTTTCAAATAACAAAGAAATATTTAGCACCATTTCTGAATCACTGTAGTGTTTTCAGTTGATCATAGATCCTAGAGTGCATATCAACCTGCAGTAAAACTGTATGAGCCAATGTGAAGCAACGGTAAAGGTTACTGCTGTTGCATTTACATGGCTGCCACCTAGTGGCAAAAATAAAGTCCGCAAAACTCTGCACCCCAACTGTGTCATTGAACCACTGGGGGAAAGAATAAGATTTTCATCTGATGTTGTACATAGACACAGAAAACGGCCAATACACAAAATTATATAAAATACATTTACACGCTAATTTTACCCTGAAGAAGTATTCTTTTCTGCAAAATGGCTTTTCCATGCTGGACATAATTCTGGAGTGATCATCACCTGTAATCATGTTGAGTTTTATGGAGTCTAATAACCTCTCAGGGCACACAGAAGAGAAAGACACTCCATCAGACAATAACTAGAGCGAGGACACACAGATGGCTTGACACCATACCCAGAGTCAGTCAGAACAACTGCATTTACATGAGAGCTTTGGTCCTAATTACAGATGAGTACGGATTCCTGACGAGTACCTAATTACAGATGAGTACTGATTACCGACGAGTTCCTAATTACAGTAATGCTTCAATCAGAAAGAGAAACAATGACATCGCTCGCGATTAATCACAGCTCTGCACTGCATCCATTTAAATGACAAATTCAATAAAACAGAAAGTCATTACTGCTAAAGGTCAGTAACAGAGGGGCAGGGATCCTCCCATTTTCTTATTTCTTCCACAAGTCAGTGAAAATTATTTCATCCACGCAATCTGCCGGTTCTCAGGTCTGGCAAGCATGTTTTTCATGACAAAAACTGAATGTTTTTTTTACCATTTCCCTTCTCTCTCCGGACATTAAAGTACAATGAATCGTAGTATGTAGTGGGAGTTCCACTCCCCAAAGGATCATTTGCCATTAGAATTATGGACCCAGCCACTCTCAAAGGCGCTGTAAACACAAAACAAAGTTCACAAATTCATCACCCTCACTCAGGTTTCTCTATTGCAGCCCTCAAATCCTGCACCTGGACCCAATTTACAGTCTGGGCCAGGCTGTCAGGTGATAATCACTCACTTACCCAATTAACGACTGTGTTCTCACCTGGCTTTGGGCGAGAAGGCTTTGCCCCTCCACCCACCACAATGTTTGAATTCCAACTTTTTATGATCAAACTCTTCCTCAGGACTATTTTTTGTTCACCAATCGAAATGAAGTGCACCCCACACATATAGCTCTTCTGTTGCTGAAAGCCAAACGCAGACGACGGCTCGTTAAATGTTAGGCCTAGCCAAGTTAACAATCCATCTCTGACTCCACTCCCACAGATAGTAGGCATTCATTTCAGCTGAAATTTAAAATAATTTGGCTTAACCAAATAAATTTAAATACTCTACATATCTATATCAAACATCCGTCAACAAATCACTTCAACTTACTCTGGTGACCATAAGTACAGCCATGGCTGACGAATATTATATTAGCACCTCCGCTTACAAAGAAGAGGAGTTAACTACCTCTTTTGTACTGAAGTGAATAACATTTCTCCATCCCTTGGGTATTTAGAAACCTTATCACAGAAAAATCCAGCTTCACCACAATCTTTCTGGAGATAGCAGAGAACAGAAGGCGACTGAGAGGGACAGCTTAGTGAAAATATGAAAAAACAGATTCCCCTAGCAGAGACTGAGCCTCTCAGGAGATAATGGGGAGGAAGAGGACGCTTTATTCACATACCCCGGGCAGAAAGGGAGGGGGTGGTGTTTAGTTTAAACGAACGTTGAGGTGTGCACACACTCCAGGGAGAAGGCGGGGGTAGTGTTTAGTTTAACGTACGTTGAGGTGTGCACACTCTCCAGGGAGAAGGCGGGGGTAGTGTTTAGTTTAACGTACGTTGAGGTATGCACACACTCCATGGAGAAGGGGAGGGGGTGGTGTTTAGTTTAACATATGTTGAGGTTTGCACAATCTCAAGGGAGTAGGGGAGGGGGGGGTGTTTAGTTGAAC
>JAOYSI010003722.1:4266-14919 GCA_025775065.1 Hiodon alosoides
GGCTGTCAAACGATTACAGGCCCAAACTAAGAATGACAAACGATTACAGGCCCAAACTAGGGCTGACAAACGATTACGGGCCCAAACTAGGGCTGTCAAACGATTACGGGCCCAAACTAGGGCTGTCAAACGATTACGGGCCCAAACTAAGGCTGACAAACGATTACGGGCCCAAACCAGGGCTGACAA
This sequence comes from Hiodon alosoides, assembly GCA_025775065.1. Lineage (NCBI taxonomy): Eukaryota > Metazoa > Chordata > Actinopteri > Hiodontiformes > Hiodontidae > Hiodon > Hiodon alosoides. The sequence goes on from JAOYSI010003722.1 coordinate 4,456, forward strand.
ACGATTACGGGCCCAAACCAGGGCTGTCAAACGATTACGGGCCCAAACCAGGGCTGTCAAACAATTACAGGCCCAAACTAATAAAACTAAGGCATTGTGCATTTTAAATGAATCACAGAAGTTAGCCTGTCAACTTCGACAGCCTAGTCGAAACCCAAAAGTGTAGGAGAGGAGGTTTGCTCCCTTCCCTCAGTACCTGGACGACGACAGACGCAGCCCATATGCTCCGGGGGGGACCCGTAGAACCGGTCACCACGGAAATTCAGGCTTCTGTAGAACTCCTGTAGCATTTTCAACAGGCCTGTGGATTTTAGTTTGTCCCACAAAGAGGCACTTCCATGTAAGTGCAGGACAACCGTCCAGCACTCTGAGCATTAGCAGCTAGTAGACTCCCGGCCAGTAATGGGACATATTTTACTTATGGCTGTCAGTATTAAAAAATAACAAAACGCAGCCCTGCCAGTCTGTGTAATACAAAAGCAACGCCTTTTTCTGGTCTTGATGACTGTCCATAAATCCATGATCGTTGGAGTTAAACTTAAACTGTGTTATCCCTTAATATCGACAAAGCCAGGACATTTCAGTACAGGACTCCCCATGAGACCTAGCCAATCTCCTCCACAATAGTCAGTACAAACAAATCAATAAATAATGTAAATCTATTAAAAGGAGAAGAGGCTGTTTTCTCTTACAATGAGAGGCAATCCCAGTAAACCGCCATCCCAGTAACTAGCCACCCCACTAAACCGCCATCCCAGTAAACCGCTATCCCAGTAACCAGTAAACGCTCAATGTTGTTGGAAACCTTGGCAGTCCTCCAGTACAGGGTGTTGAGCAGTGTTAGTGTTACACACAGAAAGAACGCTCATCTCCCTCCCCCTGGGTCTGTCTTCCCACAGCTGTGGTTACAGGTGTGAAGCGTGTCTTGTCCGAGTGCGGTGTTAGCCGTTTACGTACCATTCAACAACTGCTGTACGTAATATAGCTTACGTAACTGTCTTCTCTCATTTCATCTGGCAGACGCGGACACAGACATATACACCCACACACAGACGTATAAACCCGTTTGATCATTTTTAAATCAGTGAAGAAGCCCTCTTGTTTTGTGTCTGAAACAGCTGTGTCTGTGCAGCTATCCACACTAGGCGTGTCTATTGAATGCAGTCAGTGCTGTGTTGTTCTGATTCATTAAGAAAAGTCTTGATGTGCAAACTCAAGATTAATGGGAAAATTAATTCCTGCATAACAAAACTTACGTTTGCATAATATTATGTTTAGTTTCAAACATGCAAGCCTTTTTTTTATTTTTTATTTACAAAATCAGGATCTGTGGAGGAGTTTTTTTTTTTTTTGAGGGATTTATAATTTAAAAAAAAAACAAAACAAAAAACATTAATTTCCAGTAGATGGGGCTCAAGTGCTGTTCGGTGGCTGAACAAGTGGGCTATTGAAAGCCTTTTTGCTTAAGACAGACTTGACGTGGGCAATTAGACCACTAATGATATTCACTGCGTTGGCTGCTTTTCTACATATGAATCGGCCGATTTGTGCAAAACTTTTCTTGTGTCTAAACTGGATTAAACAATAAGCGTCTGTACATATTTAGCTGTCCTGTACACCTTCACTGGGACCGCCTTTCCATAACATCAAAACGAGCCTTTATTGTTGTCACTCATGGGTGGTAGGTGTATTAGTTTATTAATCATGATCACATAATTAGTCGTTGTGCTAGGCAAGTTCTCTGGCTATTCAGTTCCACAGCCTGCGTGTATGAACAGCTGAGATCTTTTTTCCGTTGTTCTGACAATGAAGCTGCAAAGGGGAAAAAATCCAGCATGAAATATGAAGAGGACGGTGCGCCGGCACCATTAATTTTCTGTCAGCTGCGAATTACCGAGTCTGCCTCACAAACGGCTGCGGGCGTGGCCAAGTGAAGCGGTTCCGTCTTCCGCGTGGAATTCACACGCTTGTTACCTTGCGATCCTGTTAAGCTGCCCCTTGACGTTGATGATGTCACTCTTTGCAATAATGACAACCGTCAGTGGCGTTATTTCACCATGCATAACTGAAGTAAGTAAACAACTCTCACGTTTATTTGTTTAGTGTTTTTTTCTCCCAAAATGTCATGATGCACGTGATCATAAACGGTGTGATTGACTCCTCGCCCGCTGCCGTGCTCTGTTAAAACTACATAGTTACTGCTAAACCACTGTGAACACTAAATCATTGTCTTTATTCTCCGGGCCTTGCTCCCCTCCTGCAGAATCCCAGTTATGCTGGTTCATCTGTTTATTGATTTATGAACCTTCAAAGAATTGAATTTGGACCCACCCCTCTCCTCAACACCCGTATCCCCCACCCCCCACCAAAACTGAGTTTTCTGCTCCCTGGGTACTCCTGATGTCTTCCGTCTGTCTGAAATTTGGCAGCTCCACGCCGGCCTCAAGCCAGGCCTGTGCCATGTAGCCTCCCTCCTTCCCTGTCCCCCCCAGGGTGCACGCATCGCACGGTAACAAACATCGCCATTCACCCCGGTAAAGACATAGCTGAGGTGGGGGGTGGAGGCCCGGGGTCGACGGATTAAAAACAAAAAACTGGCCAGGACCGCGGGGCTGGCTAGCCTCTGCAGAAAAAGTAAGTGGTTCTGTGCAGAGACGGCGGTCTCGCAGAGAAGGTGCACCTCTGTGTGAATGTACAGACGCTCCGTGAGCAGGCAGGGGGACGACCGCACTAGTGGCAACTTTTTGGGCTGCACAAGGCCCGTTTTTATTTAAACGTAAAGGTCTAGTTTTATTTATTTCCTTCTCGCTCGTTTTTGACTCTCAAGGTGCTGTGTGTCACAAAATGGCGTTTATGAGTTTACAGAAAAGGGTTACTTTCTGCCAAAATTGGGATTTAAAAAACCCACAAAAGGTATGTACCTCACAGTTTAATGTTAAAATTGGTCTCAAGTTATTTCAACACTCTGGTAAAACACCCCTCAGATATAATTTTAAAGAACTAGCCAGATGCTATTTAAAGACGAACTAGTCCTACGTGTTTCTGCTGAATATTTCCACTTCAATTTGTTGAATTGACATGTTACAATGGGGTTGGATCAATACGGGGGTTTACAGATGTTGTGAAGTACCTTGCCTCTAAAGATGATATTACCCTATTACCGCTTACAAACAGAGGTTGTTTCAAATTTAGTTTCTAGTGTAAATATGTTTCCTTTATAAAGGACAAAAAAATAACTACATGTGTCAGTGTTTTCGTATGTAGGAAAATACAAAAAAAAAAAAAAGACATCTCCTGACCGGGTCTTGACATTCATTCTCGTTTTTACACAAGGGGGAAAAAACCGAAAGCATTAGAGAAATCTAATGTCACCAACAAGGCTTGGTGCTTGTATCTGAGAGTCTGACTGCCAGTTGTAATGGAGCTTTCACGTGCTGATAACTCTCCAAAGGCAAAAACAAAAGACAGAGAGAGAGAGAGGGAGACAGAAAGCAGAGATGTGTTGGTTGAAATTACTGCTCCGAGAACGTGCTAATTACGCAAATTCCCAGCTCGTTATTGAGGGCTCAATTTCTATTAGGTAAAGAAAGGGGAAATGGTACTAAGCTGATTGGTTACCTACATTTGAACGTATGCCTTGTTAGGTGAAACAATAGTAAGGGGAATTTGAAGTACGTTTGCATTACGCAAACCATGGGTTTTAGCCTGCAGATGAGTCAATCGAAGTTGTGGGTATTTGGACTAAATTTTATATTGCCTCTGTGTACTTTTAAATGCGTATATCGCTAAATATGCTTGTTTATTTACGAGAACTTTGAAAAAAATCCATTTAGCCAACGTAGTTTTTCAGACTTTTACAGTAAGTCACTGGCGTAATCTCTATAAATACGATGTAAATCGACACATACCGCTGTATTGAAAATTCGCTTTTAAAAGTGCACTGACTACTCGTGAGCAAAGGGCCATTTAATTACACATTATCTAATTGTCTGTTAACTACCATCCAAATTAGTTTTATTAGGAGAAAAATAAATGTAATACAGTGCCCTCTAATTAAAAAAACTTAACAAAGAAAAAAGCAATTACCACAACACTCGCCCAATAACCCTGTTAACAGCTTTTGTTATCAATTAGAGTAGAGAAGCTTCAAAAGTGCGAGGAGACGAACTTTAGAAGAAAATATGGTCAACAGTCATATTAATTACGGACTTAATAAATTTTAAATCATAAGTAGACGTAAAGGTTGAGTAGTTTACAATGAATTTTATTTTAATTAAAATGGATTTGCATGGATCGAACCTAAATATACACACCTTGTTAAGAGCGTTATCAAATTCTCCAGGCCTCGGTAAAAAAAAAAAAAAAAATTAATGCTTTTAGGACATTGTTAGTTGAGAAAAATGTCTGGAGAAATTTTGTATGCAGTAAATTTAAAAACGGCTAGAACTTTCCAAAATGCGACACGTTGTCTCAAGTGGATGGTAACGAATGGTACACATTAGAACGTGTAATGAATGTTATGACAACAAACAAATCTTTGCAAGTATGTAATGTAGTATGCAATGTTTATAGTTAATATTAAAACAGAGTTGCCTCTTAAAACTAGATACTATATTCGGTTTGTTCTCGTTTCGCCTGTTTACTACAGCCACATTAAGCGACTTTAACTAGGGCCGGAAGGCCTGCATAGGTTTTTTTTTCTAATGCTAAATGCTTGTTGGTAGAATTTCTGAAATGTCCACCAAGGCTTTATGGTTTCAAATACTCGTCCACTTCTGTGCACTGTGAGACATGTAACGGACCAAAATTCACAGCGAAACTATTCAAAACTGACGGTTGACCCCCCCCCCATTGCCCTGTCTTACCTGACAGGTAGCGCCACTGACTAACGAAACACTGTCCGCTTTTATGGCCGTCATAGTTCTTGGATTGGATTGTTCTTCGTTCACGTTTCATTTTTATTGTCCATTTCCTGTTTACTAACCGTTCGTTAGTTTTTGTTTTAATTTGGATATGAATAAGATAACCGTCGTCTGCCAAATAATAAAATAATAACACTTTGACACACGGGGGAAAAATTAAATTTAAATTAAAAGGGGGGGTACTTTAAAAATAATTGATGGGCTGATCGACTCTATTGAGATAATTTATGTATGGATTCTTTTGAATAATTTTCCATAAGAGACTTTAACTTGTTTGGCTATAACTACTGTTGTGTTTTTCTGCTGTCAACGTAGGCAGCAGAAATTAATTACGTTATTTTTGTCCCTAGCTACTGAACAACGACAAATTATTTCCCCGCCAAGGCGCAGGGTCTTAACCCCTTTGTCGACCGGTCACTTTAAACGCGCACTGTTATCAATCGTGTGAATGAGAGTTTGGACCACAAAATACACACAACCACTCCCTGACAACAACAACCGTTACACTCAAATCCCTTGCCCAAGAGCCCCGGTGGGTCGTTCTGCCTCTTTGATGAACGTCCGGAAAAACGAGCAAACAATTTTGCTACTGTCCCAACCACACGGGCAGGAATGTAGCTTGCAAATAAATGTTTACTTCTGAGCACACGGAGCTACAAATAGCTACAATCCAGTCGTCACTCGGTCTTACAGGCTAGATATAAATCAAAACAACGGTGTTTTACGGTTGAAGCATCGCCCCGTTTCGGGAACACAGGTGGTCGTGTTTTCAGTTTACAGTATTACTTTTAAACAGGAAAAGGCTTGACGCTACATAATACCTGAGCTTCGATGAGATAATGTAAAGGCTGATTGGCCTCCATCGTCCTCCACGCTCTCCGTGAAGTTCCAGCAGCTAGTAAGGTGAGGCACGCCCACTGTCAATCAATCTCGCCTTCGACGCAGCGGTGCTGGGTAGAGTACGAAAAGTTTTCGAGTTTCGACTGAACATTGTTTGGTAACTCATTTTTTAATTGTTGCCTGAGAGAAAAATGGAATTAAATGTGAGCATTCTTTAATTATCAACATTACTTTTTCCAAAAGTACAATCTTGTTCATAATCGTTTCAGAATCTTTTGAAATATCTTGAATCTTGTAATTATTATTTCCACTAGTAGTTTCCTGAACCAATGTAAGAAGTTTTTATTTTTTTAAGTGGGTTAGGTTAATTATTAGGCCGAACTTACCTCGAAGCAGAATAGTCTGCGATAGCTTCTACGATACTGATCAAATTCAACTTTAAAGGAGCTCACCAACTCAATTACTGAAATTAAGAATATCTACTCTTCCTGTATTATCTAGTTTTTGGTTAATTTAAGGAAACGTATTAATTAATTAAAACTACTCGTACTTAATATATATATATATATATACACACACACACACACTAAGAAAACTGATCTCTCGACAGTATCGAGATTGGCACGGCGTGCAATTAAAAACCAACGGCTATTGCAGTCGGCTATAGGGATAAAAACATGTGAATTTGGTAAAGGTAAAGTAAAATAAAAGTGAGCCAAATTAATGGGTTTGAGGTGACAGTATTTGGGGAATTGTAGAGTAAAGGAAGAAGGAAGTGGGTTCGAGTTTTTGTCGGCTCCGTGTGACAGGCTAAACTCACTTTTGCCACATGACAAAAACTGCATTTTTACATATTTTTGCGGAGTGTAATATTGTGCTACGAGCAGCGGGGTTAAATGCCCCGGTTTGAGAAACAACCAAATGCGGTAGAACTACGTAGTTTATTTTGTCGAGTATAATGATGGTTTAACGAAGGTACCAGTGTTCAGTCCTGGCGTAGCTTTTTGGCCTGTGCGTGGCGGCTCGGAGGTCTGAACTTTTTCATCGCTTCTGCTCAATTCTGTAAAAAGATGAACCTAAAGCAAATAAAAGTTGCCCAGTTTTAGCGTTTTGGTATAATAGGAACGGGAAGGTTGGACTCCCTGTTAGAAGCCAATGTAGCTTGTCTATGGTGGGGAACTGTATTAATGTGTACTGTATGCCAGCCAGTGAAACCTTATACCTCTCGCCTAGACTGCAATTTGTCATTACCGCGACAGGCCTCAGACTTTTATTTTAAAGTGGAGTGGTTCAGTGTCTGTGTCAATCCATCATTTAGTTCCAACCGTTGTGTAATGTGGGGTAAAAGAAGAAACTTTGCCCAAAAACGTAGAATAAGCAACAATGCCAAAAATCCTCTCGATTACCATTTAATCATGACAGGTATTTTTTTTTCCTTCCCCTTCCTTTCTCCTTCTTCATGGCTTAACTCGGTGATAAGTGACACCAGAAACAATTACGACTGGCAGCCCAAGGAAATGGGTCTTGGCGAAGGAAGCGCGCGGCGAGCGGACAGCATGTGACACGGGGATTCTATCCCATCCCTGTTGTGTGAAATCAGCTGTTGCCGCGGAAATGAGAAAAGAATCCGCGCGGTTCTGCTCTTTGGGACCGCACGTGAGCTGGACATAACGATCAGCCTACCCAGCAGGAATGTCCGGCCCTAACGTCATAAAACCTGGCGAAGGCTGTAGGTTTGACTTGGAGACGGACGTGTGGCCAGCGTGGCGGAGAGGAACGGGGTCTAATTTGACATTTTGGAAATGATAAAATCCCGTATGAAAAACGTTGGATTCGGTGTGACTGTCCCGGGATTAGATTGTTGTTACTTTAAGGTGTGGCTGCCCGTGCAAACCCTGTATAATTATATTTAAAGAGTGATTATATTAAAAATTTCCCACGACCATGGTAATGTGAGCTTATGAGAGCGAGATATTGATGAATTAATGGCTAGGTCTCCACCAGATCGGGTTCAAGGCGTTCGCCTCCAGAATACAGAAACTGTAACTATTGAAGCAATTCATGATTCTCCACACTTTGGGCGTTGGGGGTGGTGTTGTGGGGGATACCTGCTTTCCGAAAAGCAGTTGCTCCAGGTTTTACTACTCCCGATGGCACAGAAATGAGGAGGGCGGCTTAGAAATAACCGGTCAAGTCGATGTTAAAGGCGAGATGCTGGAACGCCCAGCTCAAATAGTAATTTTATTATGCACCACCCTGGGGTACTTTATTCCAGGTAAATGGTATGTATACAAAATAATAATCTAATCAATTTAACATGACCGTGTATACGAACGCTGAGAACAGTCTTTACCTGTCAGAATAATAAAATGTACTCTCATTTTTGGAAGCATTCTGCCTTACTTGAAACATACTCCCCATATAACTTTATTTATTATTATTTTTTAATAATTTATTAATTTTTACCACCTCGCTTTTTATTTATTGATAAATCATTCTTATGTATTTCCAAGTTATATAAAAGATTACTATAAATTATAGTAGCAAATCCAAAATATATATTAATGAATAAGTGCCCTAACAATAAAACAGTGATCTTGAATGGTGTAAAATCAGTGTTTTCATAAGATACTGCTTTAAAAAATTTCTCCATGTTATGATTTAAAAACATTTAAAAATTATCATACATTTTAAACGGTACATGGCACATATGCTTTCTAAGTATTTTAAAAGCCAACTCAAGTAACATAACGTATTTAAGCCTCTGACACACAACATTAATGCCTGGAGAAACGTGCATTGTGAAGGGAATTCCATCTAATGCCTCTAAATGTTTCAATAATGATTTAAATAATGAAACCTTGTTTTTTGAGGTATTAATTTCTGTGCCAGGATTCATATCCGTATTGCGTGATTATTTCTGCAGAATGGGAATGTTTTTCGGTGTTGTTTGTGGAGTTAATTTTAGCGAAGTTGAATGCGCGTAGCCGTTCTACTATCCCTGCTCCACAGTATTGCCAATGTCACCCGGTGTAACTCTCAGCATCTGGTCGCAGTAAAAAACATTCTTCTCCAGTAAAAAGAATGTAAAGTCTGCAACAAAACCTTAACGACAAATAAAGCCAACAATTGTCTTCAAAAGGAAATATTTAAATTCTTTGTTTCAGAATTCTTATTGGTGAAGAAAGATTGGCCTGTCACATGGGAGGTCCACTCTAGGAATTAAATGTGGGATCGATTGGTGTCACACAGGTCAGGCAGGAGGCTGTGGCAAAAAGTTAAATGAATCACCCTGCCCGTGTTACCGTGATGTCATCAGTTACATTCCGGGAGGAAAAAACCCCCCATATTTTGTTCCATAGATTCTGCCTACAGAAAGGATGATGTCGTTTTATCTCTGTTGTTGTGGCTAGCTGCAGAGATTTATTTATGGGCCGTTTTGTCTTGGCTTAAATGCCCTCATACTGAGCTCCATGTAGTCATTTTACACTTTTGGTCGGCCTACCTCACATACAAGCACTTGGAAAGTTCAACCAGAAGAATTTTATTTTCACCAATTTATGATGTCTTTAAAACTGTGGCGTATTAGTCACGTTTACTGAAAGGCAACGGTAACTTAGTCATTTTGAAATCTTTCATGAAATCCCGACTCAGCAAAATTAAAATATCATGTTTAAGGACATTCAATAAGTGGCGGCTGTTGTTTTTCTCCACACTGGAGTGCTCCAGTTTAATGATCTTTTAAACTTTGACAGGCTCGGAAAAGCGAGTTTGTTTGTAATCAATATGCACGCAGCAGACATGGCCTGAAGTTACAAAGCACGGAATGATCTGAGCTCGTTTATCAAGCCATTAATTGACCGAGAGTCAGGAAGGTGCTCTGAACTCTTTATCAGGGAATAATTTATTAAAAACAACAATGATGCATTACAAAGTGTTCTTATACACTTAATGACATCCTCAGTATTGTCTCAGTGTTTTGTATGTGTACCTGTGTGTGTACGTGTGTGTGTACGTGTGTGTATGTGTACCTGTGTGTGTGTACGTGTGTGTGTGTGTGTGTGTGTGTGTGTACGTGTGTGTGTACGTGTGTGTGTACGTGTGTGTGTACGTGTGTGTGTACGTGTGTGTGTGTGTGTACGTGTGTTTGTGTTGCTCCTGTAGGATTTTTTTTTTTTCTTTGATAATCAGCAACCTAAATTTTATTTTGTCCTCCAACCTCAAACGCTAAGCTGGCCACAGGGGAAATGGCTCGCTTCGAGCCGTTTGTCCAGTGCGCTAATGTGAAAACTTAATTAAAGGAGGAACCCATTACAGGTGCGTTGGAATTAGACAGTCAATCTCCGGGCCTAAATTGAATTTTTAGCAGGTGATAGCTCCCTCTGAGTCCCGGCGTGGGATCTAAACCTGACCTCTGAGGCTCCATTTGGAACCTGGCGAACAGGCAAAAACACAGCGCACCTGTACATTACCCAGATCCGGAAGCCAATTAAGAGTCTGCCTCTTGGATCCAATTAAAACGCAATTTCTCCCATGGTGCAAAACAACCCTGGAATGAGCTGTCAAAAGGATTGTTTTATTACTTTTTTTTAAATTTTGTCTCGGTTTATGGTTTTCGGTTGTTGTTTTTTTTTGTTGACCTCATCTTTTCTTTTTAAACGTTACTCCAACTTTCTATAGAAAGTTAAATGTTACGATTTTA
>JAOYSI010003724.1:0-14916 GCA_025775065.1 Hiodon alosoides
TGTAACCCCTCCCTTTGATGTAACGGTCAGCACACTGGAGGAATGGGGGGGGGTTACAGACACAGATCTCTGCTATGTTAAAGGGAGGCATTAGAAACACAGATCTCTGTTACATCAACAGGAGAAGTTGTTCAATGGGAGGAATTAACAGATGGTGACAGAGTTGTAGGAGCTTTGACCAAAATGTATTGAGTTAATGAATTATGTTCTAACTCAGTTACGCATATTCAGTCACTTACGTTCTTACTCATTTACGCATGTTCGGTTACTTACATTCTAACTCATTTACGCGTGTTTATTTATGCGTGTTCAGTTGCTTACATTCTAAGTAAGTTACGCGTGTTTATTTACGCATGTTTGGTTACTTACATTCTAACTCATTTACGCGGGTTTATTTATGCGTGTTCGTTACTTACGTTCTAACTAATTTATGCATGTTCCGTCACTTACGTTATAACTCATTTATGCATATAGGGTCGCTTACGTGTCTATACTTACATGTCTATTAAGCAGCTTTTATACTCAGGTATCTTTTCAATGAGGGATTAAGGATTTATTTTCTGATTTTCTCATGATGGCCTAATAGCTTTGTTTTATTTACTGACAGTGCTTTGTGACTTGAAACAAAGTGCATAATAACACATAACATTAGATTGATTGATTGCAGTCCATTACACAGTAATTTATGCATTCAATTACCCAGTAATGGATTGAACAAGCCATGCTTTTTTGTCACTCAGCAATTCACACAGGAGGTGGAGTGGTCAATCAGCAAGCCAGATTGCATGTATAACACCGCCATCCCCAGCAGAGTTCAATCTGCGCTTTAGTTTTGCACTTCTTCTCCACCATATAGTTTTGCACTTCATTTCCACCCATTGGTATTGCAGTCATTAGTCCATCGGGCAGCGATGACAGTTTACAAAGTCTCCAAAATAAAAGTTAATTAAGTGCAAATCAAAACCTGCATTTCTCCATTAGCTTAACTGCCTTAAACACTACAACATTTTATGAAACCACATTATTTTAGATTTTGGTGACACCCTCTCTGCTTCCGTGATTGTAGCAGTCTGGATTGATTTTATATTTAAGATGTAAACAAAATCTGTGTGTGCGTGTGCCTATGCATATGTGTGTGCCTGTGTGCGTGTGCCTGTGTGCGTGTGCCTGTGTGCGTGTGCCTGTGTGTGTTAATTCCTTTAAACGTGCTGTGTGGTCTGGTATTGAGTTTCATAATGAATCCCACAAGGCTTGTCACTAATCACTTTATCATCATCATCTCAGCGCTTTTTCATTGGTCTTTTTTTCCTCTGGGGGGGTGAAGAATGTAGCAATATTTAATCCTGTGTTTTTTTCATTTGAGAACCTTGTGTGTGTGTCTTTGTGCATGTGTGTGTGTGTGAGTAGATAAATGGTTGAGTGTGTGTGTGTGTGGAAGGCCTCTATTGTCACGGCACACAGAGAGATTGCAGGCCGGCACACAAGGGCTTCTCGCTTCCAGTCACATTTACCTTATAGGTAAAGTTGAAGCCAAGTGGTCTCTGTGATGGGCAAAGATATAGCCGATTTCATGTTTTAAATTTTGAACTGAAGTGCTGACGAAACCTTGCCAGTCTTAATGGAGTTTACAAAAGTGGGTGTAATAGGCTGTTTTTTAGAAATTACATAAACATTCCACATAAACAGCTGTTGTCACTACACATGCCTTTGCCCTCCTGTTAAACTAAAACTAAAACAAAAATAATAACTAAATATATTGAAAAATTAAAAAAAAAACTAAACTAAACTAACAAATGTGGTCAGAAACTAATTAAAACTAATGAATTAGAATGCAAAATTGAAACTGAAATAGAAATTGTGTGCTCTCATGTATAATTTAAACACAGTGAAATAACACTGTCAAAAAGATAGTCCCTCAGAGAGACACTTGTCGCTACCTGTCAATCAACTGTCACAGTCCATCAGTCCCTGCAGTTTCTGATGAAGGGAGATTTCGGATGATAAACGTTTCAATCACGTTTCTACCTCCTAGGTCAAAAATTACCTTCGATTTCATCATCTACTGTCTCATTCTGTTTCAGTTTTGGGGTTCTGTGACTGTTAATTCCTTAATTTCACCGACAGGTCCTAAAATTATTTAGAACCTGGAAAGACTATGTCATTAGATAGACTTAAATCTTTTGCAGTTCAAAGATATGTAAAGAAAAAAACATACCTGTAATATTGTAACAACATCAGTGTAAAGCCAAATGATGTTCTTTGACATATACTTCCCAAGTCTCCCTGAACTCTCTGAATCCTTTTTGGGTAGCTCCCAAGGTGTTACAGAACATTCTCACAGTGTCTCTGTAACAACAGTATTGTTGAGAAGGCAGTATCTATGACATTGGTCCTTTTTCCCTGTATACAGTAAGGTATACAGAGAATAAAATCCTCTGAACACAATGAGGGCAGCTGGAGGGTAACAGTGTTAGGAGGTGAAGGGTAACAAAGTGAGGACAGATCGAACAAGAGAATGGGTGGGGTTAAGAGGACAAGGTGAGTGGTTAGGGTTAAGGGGACAGAGAGAGCGTGTTAAGGGTTAAAGGGACAGGGAGAGCATGTTTAGGGTTAAAGGGACAGGGAGAGCATGTTTAGGGTTAAGAGGACAAGGAGAGTGGTTAGGGTTAAGGGGACAGGACACAGGCTGATCTCGAACAGTGATGTGTACTTCCCTGCTATATTAATTATTTCACGTTCAATTAGAACTTATTGGGAAACAAATTCCTGCTTGTACCCATGGGTAGACTTTGAGCAAATTCAAAAGGTGGCTATGCTCAGACAGCATCACTGGTGGGGGTTGTTCAGCCAGGGGAGAGGCATGAGAACAGGACCCAGCTCCCCTGGGGGTTTGAGGGACATGCTCTGTGAGTGAGGGAGGCCGACAGGATGGGATCGCCGGGTGGTCGTTCTGCTGGCACCTGTCAGACCAAGCAGTCCATCCCTCTCTGTCACCTCTGTGAGGACGCAACGAGGTGGCGTGTCAGAGCCTGGCGAAGCGTGACCCAGGCACACACACGGGGGCAGAGATGAGCAGGAGATGGGTGGCAGGTGGCACCATTGCTGTCAACACCACCACCTGAGCAGCAGGTAGCAAAGGCAGAGAGATACCAGGATGGAGTAGCAAGCAACGTCTCAGGATCCTGTTTGCAACACGGGAGTCTCGTAGCGACTGTGTAATCACGAGTGACATTCAGTCATTAATCTTGTCTGGCTGGTGTGTTCCACCGCACACCTCCACACAAACACCAAGTGGCTTTGTCCTTCCGTGGCTGCAAACACAGCAAAAGAACCATGCCAGATTGTTCATGGGGAGTGTTCAGCAGTCTGTGAGAAAGCACTCAGTTTGCAGAAAGAGATGCAGCATTGGTGGGCCGGGGTTGGGGTTACGGCCGGGGTTAGGGTTATGGCCGGGGTTAGGGTTAGATTAAGGTTAAGGTTATGGACATTCATACACGCACACACACATACACGCATACACACACACAAACACACCTAGGATATGAGATTTGAGAATGTTTCTGTCTCTCCCATTCCCGAAGGTACGACCTCATGTTTAACATCCTGGATCAATAGAAGCGTTATGCAATTTCAAGGTGTGGAGTTCATGAAACAACGATCTGAAATGGGTCCTGAGAGCCATGAGCCATCTGGGGCCTGGGACACATATTTGAAATAGGTCTTTAATGTCTTTATTCTACACCCTGGAGAAATCATACGCACAGTTTTAACACACATGGCTTTGAATTACGGATCATTTCAGAGCTTTTTATTTACTGCTATTATATCTTGATAGACATTGTGCTTAAAAATCAAGCTCCTTCAACATCCGACTGCTCTGACAGGCTGCTATGCTTACGCCTCCTTGTCGTTATTATTGCCTTCAGGGGGGCTCTGAAAGGGGACTACTGAAAGGGTATCAGGATTGCTCCTAAAAAATGTAAACCCAGAGAATTAGAGTGAGTTTGTCGGATGTACCAAATTTTCACACTCTTCCAGAACAATCAGCCCCGGGAGGGCGGTCTCCCCTTACACAGGGCTGCACTTGTCTCCTGATCGATTGGCTGCTGAGCGCAGCATTTACATTTTATAGACTTTGTCGAGTTCCTGCTATAGCTGTTTATGAACGGCTGCGCTGTAAAAGTAAGTAAGAGTGTAAAATATCGATAACAGAGCTGATTAGGGCGATCAAATCCTGTTTTTACTTTGTCATATGCTTCCCATGGAGGCCCGCGGTTTTAATCTTAGGTCTCGTACTCGACTCAGATATTTATTTTAGCTAAATATTTGCTAATATTATACCCAATTCATTTCTGGGTACATTTTATTCAATTATTAAATGCTTTCAATCAATTTATATTATGCTAATCTTTAAATTATTTATATTAATTGGTTTTGACCTGGTCCATTCCGATCTCAATGGTTTTGTTCAGGTGTCCCTTTAGAATGGGTGCCACATGCTGTTTTCCTTAGTCTGCCTGCACATTTCCAAGTCTATAACAGGTACTCCTGGTAACCCATTGATCTCCAGTCTAGTTTGTTTTGCGCTTTTCTGTTGGCCTCCTGTTATTGTCAGACCGCTTCAGTCATATTATCAAGCCTTAGGATCTGCTGTCTCTGAGCACATTCCTGAATGTGAATGGTGGAGTTTTATGGACCATGGCGTTATTAAAGTAAACAGCAGAGAGACATCGCAGACAGGGACTTGCAGGGTGTCTTCCACATTTGAAACATGTTGTAACGGTTATTTTCCAATTGCCTTTCATTAGAGAGACCTGCTAGCCTGCACAGGGACCGGTCAACAGCCCTGGTTACAGGGCTGACTGAGCATTATGGAGCTGATTCAGGAAGTTACAGAGCTGAGTGTAGAACAGTATGGAGCTGATTAAGGTCATTACAGAGCTGTGTGTAGAGCAGTATGGAGCTGATTCAGGTCGCAACAAAGTTGAGTGTAGAGCAGTATAGAGCTGATTAAGGCCATTACAGAGCTGTGTGTAGAGCAGTATGTAGCTGATTCAGGTCGCAACAAAGTTGAGTGTAGAGCAGTATAGAGCTGATTCAGGCCGTTACAGAGCTGAGTGTAGAGCAGTATGGAGCTGATTCAGGCTGTGAATGTGCCAATTGCCAGCCCCCCCCCCCATAGGGAACGAAGGCCTGCCTCACAGCCTTTTGTTTGGGGGGCTATTCGCCTCACAGCCTTTCATTTTACCTGCGGAATGAATCAGTCGAGGCAGAGGTGCCTTCCTGACTGTGGCACGCCAAATCAAACCCGCCTCATATTCCCTTTTGATGATGCTAATTGGATTTTGACTCCTTCTGGTCTGTAAATTGGAATCACAGTGTCAATCAAAAGTTGGAGAAGGGTGACGGACAGAGGCACATAACGGGGGTGCCTCTGTCTCTTTGATTGGCCCTTTTGGTGCAATTTCATTGTGTTCCATATTCATAAAAATAACACATTCTGTCATGATTAAACTTAATTTGCATAATGAGACAAACATATAGTATTTTTTTTCAGTTTTCATCTCCCTATTAAATGTAAGGGGTTAAAGAAACTTTTTAAGAGTTACAGTAAAAAGCAGCTCAATTTTTTTTTTTAATTAATACTTTTCAGTTTAATGGAAGGAAATAAGACAAACCCGTTCTGGTACGGCTCTGTGTAGTGGAATAGATTAGGGTTAGAGAAGGCACACACACATACACACACATATACTCACATACTCACACTTGGTTCAGGTGAAAATCTGCACCTTTCCTCAGAAATGCAAGCTCTGGTAAACTTTCCCACATGCCTTGTCTTACAGGTGCACCAGGAAGGAGAACTGCGAGCGCTCCTCTGAGCCACGGAGGTTCACCACAGATGTCCAGCAGTGCGTCCGCCTCAGTGTCCACCCTAGCAACATCTCTGTGTCCCAGTACAGTGTCACGGTAGGCAGAACCACTCTTCCGGGCCAACAACTATGCCACTTCACACCTTGTGATACCTGCATATAGGTCCATGGGCCACTTTCTGTTACTTCTACACTGCATTGTGGTAGATCAGTGTCCTCATCCAGTATCCAAAGTTAAGAAGGCAGCTGTTTCTCTGGTGGTGGAGATGGTAGCTGTTTTTCAGATGGTGGAGATGGTAGCTGTTTTTTAGAGGGTGGTAGCTTTTGTCCATTGGTATTCAGTGGCCAGTCAGAGACCGTCACCATTCTCTCTTGCACTTTGCACATTTAAATAGGCACTAAGTCACAGTGGACAAGGATCAAATTCTCTGATGTGAACTGCAGTGGTTGGGAAAAGGAGAGTGGAAATCAAATGAAATGTTAAAGGGAGCAAAGTGCAGACGATCAGCTACTGGCTTTCCTGTCCTGTCTGGACAATGCTTATCTGTGAGTCAGAGTAAAAACACTCCCTGGAACAGCCTTTGCTAAAGACGCCATGATATCATTTAATGTTTTGACACGGCTGTGTCCACATCATTCAGTGATATTGTTTAATGTTGTGACACAGCTGTGGCTACACCATTCAGTGATATTGTTTAATGTTGTGATACGGCTGTCTCCACATCGTTCTGTGATATCATTTAATGTTGTGACACGGCTGTGGCCACATCATTCAGTGATATTGTTTAATGTTGCGACACAGCTGTGGCTACACCATTCATTGATAATGTTTAATGTTGTGATACAGCTGTGTCCACATCATTCAGTGATATCATTTAATGTTGTGACGTGGCTGTGGCCACATCATTCAGTGATATTGTTTAATTTTGTGACACAGCTGTGGCTACACCATTCAGTGATATAATTTAATGTTGTGACGTGGCTGTGGCCACATCATTCAGTGATATTGTTTAATTTTGTGACACAGCTGTGGCTACACCATTCAGTGATATAATTTAATGTTGTGACGTGGCTGTGGCCACATCATTCAGTGATATTGTTTAACGTTGTGACACAGCTATGGTTACACCATTCGGTAATATCGTTTAATGTTGTGACACGGCTGTGGCCAAATCATTAGTGTGACCAGTTTAGTACTGGATCTGTGTGTACAGGGGGAAACTGATGTGGTACTGGACCAGTACGGGCTGTTGTGTATTGGCATGGACTGTTTTGGTATTAGACGGTTCAGAAATGTAATTGTTAGTTTTTTATTCAGAGTAAGGAAGCAGGGGTACCGCCCAACCCTTGAATCGGAGGTTTATCACACAACCAAAAAGCCATTTCATCTCTGCACTGCTGTGGGCCAGGCATACTTCTGCTTGACCCGTCTGGGCGGTGGACCTGTAATTCCCAGCTGTCCCAGTGACGCAGTCTGTGTAAAAGGGAAAAGGAAAGTTCAATGGAAATGAAAGAGACTGGAGGTCACTCCTGTTTGCATCTTCAGCATAAGAAGAAAACTAGAGGTCTACCTGGTCCTTGTCTTAGACCACAGAATTAAATCACAAACAAAGTGAGCGTTAGTAATTATTTTTAGTCACTCCCAGTTTTTTATTTTTAGTAGTAGTTGTCTGTGTATTATACAGTGTGAAATAAGTCGGCCTCTCTCTGGCCTGACACCAGTGACTCAAAAGCAAAAACACACGAAGGCTGATTTGATTTCAGATTTGGGATTTCAGTGCAATGACCAACCAGAGGTTTCATATCCCAGCAGGCTTCATTAAAGAGTTCACTGGTCAGCTGCTGAGGATTTTCCAGTCCGTTTCTGAAAGAAGCACATCATTACAGAGGTTTCAGCATGAAGCATCATATCTGTAGTCACAGACGCATTGAATGGTTTGTCCTGTAATCAAGAGAGGTTGTTGGTCTCCTCACTTACTAATAACAGAGTTCTCTAACCAAGTGTGGTTAGTACACCCCTGTACAGTACACACCCTGTTGCAATGTAACGTGCGAGCTTAGTAAGCATCAACTGAAAACGTAAAGACATTGTGTTTGAAGGGGGAAAGGACCATTCATAAAAAATGCTGATTCTCCTCCTCTCTGTTTGCTCTGTTTACAGCTGGTTCTGGAGGCCCAAAATGTTCCGGAACTTTCCGCTGGCGTCAACTGCACCTTTGAAGACTTGGCTGAGATGGACGGGCTGGTAGAAGGGAACCAGATCAGATGCAGTTCCCCAGCCGAAAAGGAAGTGCCTCGCATCATCTTTGACAAAGGTGGGAAGCACTTTTCACATTTGACTAATGTGGGGAACGTTTTTAACTATAAACCAAGGTGGGAACGTTTTCTTTGTTGGGTTATAAGATGGGATACAGGAAATTTTTTTGAGTGCAGTCACATTAAACAGAACTTCTGTTTAATGTGACTGCACCTTACTGTGAAACTAAATTTGGGGTAGGTATAGTTAAATGCAAACCGTGGATTTTAAAGTATTCACATGTGACATGACATGTTCACATGAGTTTTTCAGGACTGGAGATTTAGTGAGAAGGATACAGCTGGACATGCATCTAAAGAGCTTTGGCCTCCTGCTATTGGGCGCTGTGTCGATGTAGAGCGTTGGTGTTTGGACATACACACTCACACTCTCTCTCACACACACACACACACACACAGACACACACAGACTCACATACTCACCCATGCTTAAAAACCACTCTGACAGCCTTCATTCCCCCAGATCAGAATGAGAAAAGATTCCAGGCGCCACTCCTCTCTCCGATGTGCTCGGTTAACCCTGCTGTAATCAAAAAGCGTAACGTTTTGGCTGCCATCTTCAGCCTGGTCATTTTTCATAATGCACAGTTGTCACTGTAAGACTCTAATGAAGACGCTGGTCTAGGAGCAGCATTGCTCTGTTCCTTTACAATTCATACTTGTGTAGACCTTCATTGTTTAGCAGTGTTTCATGAAAAAGCTTCTTTCCCCATTTAAAAAAGATCAATATTTAAATAGCTGCAGAGAACACGCTTAGCAAGGAACAAAAGACCCTTCAAAACTCCTTTATTACAGAGTCCTGGTATTGAAAACTGCCCCCTGCACAATACGTGAATTTCAGGGTAATTGGCTCTTACAGGCTACCGTAAGATTCTGTAAGGCTCTGCTTGAATAATAAAACCCATAAGTCTCATGGTGGAGGGCATGAAGGTGGTCAAGCCACCATGAAATTACAGGTCTAAAAGACCCGACGGAGCTCCAGGCACCTGTGTCCCGCCATCGTTGGCTACTGTGACTGAGACGTTAATATAACGTTTACACATCGTGTTAATGATTATGTGGCCATGGTAAGGCCATTGGCCTCTATTGTTCAACCCTCTGTTACTGTTTTGTGAAAAAAATTGTTCTCAAACACAAACCCATACTCGCTCACATATAAACGTTGTGGAAACATTGCATAAATTGTGTGTCTCACTGTCACAAGAGCCCAAAGTATTTTAGAAGGTGCATAGTGGCACTGAGAAAG
This sequence comes from Hiodon alosoides, assembly GCA_025775065.1. Classification (NCBI taxonomy): domain Eukaryota; kingdom Metazoa; phylum Chordata; class Actinopteri; order Hiodontiformes; family Hiodontidae; genus Hiodon; species Hiodon alosoides. The sequence goes on from JAOYSI010003724.1 coordinate 9,433, forward strand.
AAAGATTAATGACCTACTGAAAAGGATGCAGTGTTGTTAGGCTTTGGGAACTGTGGCTGCTTTCTGCCTTCCTCATTACTAAAGCCATAGAATGGGGATGTAGTCTGGGGCACCGATGGGGCAGTGACACCAGCAAGTCAACACTCCACCAGACTCATTTACACAGATTTAATGTCAGGCACAGTTTGCTGTGTTTGATGAATGATTCCCATGCAGGTGGAGGAAGGATGGGTTCCTCAGTGCCCTGCTGAATTAAACATCAGCTTCTTCATTAGCTCTGACAAATGGACACAGAGGAACCAAGGGAGTTTGCCTTCTCTTGCTTCAATCTCCAATTTCAGGGATGAAGTGCTCGTCTCCGAAACTGTTCTGGAGGACCGAGTCATCCAGTTTACTTGTCATTACCGAAGCGTTGATCCGTAAATGGTGGCATATGTTATTATTTGTTCTTGTATACCAATTGTCCTGATGTTTGCTGTAGGAGATCACCAGATTGTTCAGCTGTATCTCAAGTCCAAGGAGACCGGCCTGGCCTTCGCCAGCACCAGCTTTATCTTCTACAACTGCAGCGTCCACAGATGGTGAGTGTCCCGCAGGTGTGGCAGGTGTGCACTGAAGTTCCCTGATGTCAGGCCGCTAGGTGATAATGGCAAGCAAGGATCCGTCATCTGTCCACTAGAGACTGCACTGTTAAAGATGTTGCCCACATCTTCTTCTTAAACCCTGTGATGGGCTCTACAGTGCCCTCTGGTGCTTTTGTATTGCCAAAGAAAGAGCAGTGAAAAGTGGGAGAACTGCCTATCAGTAATTTAAAATTTTCCCCAGTAAAACAGTAACACTTGCTTACACAATAGATGACATAATCATACTATAAACTTTAGCTCATAATATTATGTTATGTTTGCCCCATCTGATTCCTGTCTCTAATTAAACCACAACAATTTTAAGCCATTCTTTATCTGGATTCCCTCCCTCCCTCTCCCTTCTTCTCTTTCCCCTCCCAGGTGCCTATCCTGTGTCAGTAGCCCATATAGTTGTCACTGGTGTAAGTACCGCCATGTCTGCACCCATGACCCGCGGACCTGCTCCTTCCAGGAGGGCCGAGTGAAGCAGTCTGAGGTTAGTGGTCTTATGCTGGCTACAGCTGGATGTTCATTGACTGTTGAATTAAAAATATTTTTCGCTTTTGATAGGACATTCGTAGATTCTTGATTTGATTACAGATTCAATCTTTATTGGGGATGGTACATTCTAATCTGGAAAACTTCTCACACCCCTCACATGGTACTTATCACAACCCTCACTGGTAATTCTCACGTTACGCCCCACACTGGAACTTCTCATGCCCTTCACTGGTACTTCCCATGCCCCACACTGGTACTTCTTGCGCCCTTTACTGGTACTTCTCATGACCCTTATTGGTACTTCTCATGCCCCTTATTGGTACTTCTTACGCTCCTCACTGGTACTTCTCATGCTCCTCACTGGTACTTCTAACATCCCTCTCTGGTACCTCTCACATCATGGCCCTTCACTGGTACTTCTTACTCCCTTTACTGGTACTTCTCACGCCCCATACTGGTATTTCTCACGCACCTATACTGGTATTTCTCCCGCCCCTCACTGGTACTTCCTACACCCTTTACTGGTACTTCTCACTCTCCATACTGGAACTTCTCACACCCCTTATTGGTACTTCTCACATCACTCCCCACACTGGTTCTTCTTGTGCCACACACTTGTACCTCTCACGTCATGCCCCACACTGGTACTTCTCATGCCCCTCAGTGGTACTTCTCACACCTCTCACTGGTCATTCTTACGCCACACACTGGTACTTCTCACACCCCTCACTGGTAATTCTTACGCCCCACACTTGTACTTCTTTGCCCTTTACTGGTACTTCTCAGGCCCCTTATTGGTACTTCTCATGTCACACCCCACACTGGTTCGCCTGCGCCACACACTTATATCTCTCACGTCATGCCCCTCACTGATACTTCTCACGCCCCTCACTGGTACTTCCTACACCCTTTACTGGAACTTCTCGCGCCCCTTACTGGTACTTCTTATGCCCCTCACTGGTACTTCTCATGGCCCTCACTGATACTTCTCACGCCCCTCACTGGTACTTCTAACGCCCCTCTCTGGTACTTTTCACACCATGGCCCTCACTGGTACTTCCTATACCCTTTACTGGTACTTCTCACACCCCTCACTACTAATTCTCACGCCCCTCACTGTTACCGCTTACATCACAGCTCTCACTATTAATACTCACGCTGCACACTGGTACTTCTCACGCCCCTCACTGGTGACTGGCTTCATTTGTAATGGACTGCTGTGTGCCCAACAGCGGCCTCAGATTTCAATACCCGCTTTCAGTAATGACCTATTCTTTCCAGTTTCTGTTTGACTGTTGTTTCAAGGCAGGTGTTTCATTTGCATAATGGGTGTAATTTGGATTTAATTAACCCCTCAAACCGAGGGTCCTGTTTGTCTGTGTACGCTTAGTGCCTTGGAAAAAATTAGTTGGGCTTTTTACCCATAATCCTTGGTGACGGTTGTAGTCTACTTTGTTCAGAGAAATTAGCTAACCTTTGAAATTACCTTCTGGGGATGAATTTCCGCTTGTTTTTTCCAATTAAGGGATTTTCTAGAATGATCTAAATAATCTGCAGGTGTTTTCAAATTACTTAATAACTCATGGAGTGTTGTCTGAATAAACTGGGAGTCCTGGTGAGAGGGACTAGTCGTTTTTTAAGAAAGTGGTTCTAATTAGCTTTAGACATGACATATCTGCTTAACAGACAGCTGTCACTTATACATTTCCTGTTATACTGTTAAAGCTTTACAGAAGCGGTCGAGATAAACCTGCAGTGTTCTGCTTGGGATCCTGACCTCATTTACACACCTCTGGACTGGGGTTTAACAATACTGTTTAACAATGTTAAAGGCCATTTTGGGTCACAGCTTACCTGTTATCAAGTAATACCTTTGATTTGTGTGCTACTCTGGTCTTCCATTGTGTGTCTAGATGTCTATCTTAACGTAGTAAAGGTCAATCTCCAAGAAGATTGTGGGAAAACACAAATAATTATGTTCTTTTTCAAATGGATTAAAAACGTCTGTGAAGTTTCTGAGGCTGTTGCATATATCTCTCAACCCACCCGTGTAATCAGCTCAAAATAAAGACAGAGAAAGACAGGCCGAGAATCCAAAGCGGGAAAGGGTGAGAGACTGATCGATCTGTTAAGCTGGTTTATCTTATTATGGACTTTTAATTGACACTCTTAATTGGCACACAAGGGTATAGAGATGGAGCCCGGAAAGTAACGAGTTTGTGGTTAATTTAATCACAGGATGATGTCAGAGCGATGGTCATCACAGTGAAAGAGAGAGCAACTGGAGGGTGGGGTTGGAATCACAGCAAGGAATGGCTGGAAACAGGGGGTAAGGAAGAAGGAGGGAGAGGAGAATGAAGGGAGAGAGAGAGAGACTGGAGGTTGGGGTTGGAAACACAGTGAGAGATGACTGGAGACGGGGGTAAGGTAGAAGGAGGGAGAGGAGAATGAAGGGAGAGAGAGAGAGACTGGAGGGTGGGGTTGGAAACACAGCGAGAGATGACTGGAGACAGGGGGTAAGGTAGAAGGAGGGAGAGAAAAACGATGGGAAGAGAAGAGAAAAAAACTGGCATTGCCTGGAGGTGTGGAGAAACATGAAACAGAGATGGGCTGGAGAGAAGCCTTGATAATCGCCCACTAGGCCTTCCAGGGACTCAGACTTGAACTAAATATTCACCTTCAAACAGAGCCACTGCTCTAACTACCGTGCTTCTGAGTGTGCGTGTGTGTGCGCGTGGGCTTGTGCATGTGTGTGCATGTGTTTGTCGAGGACTGTGAGGCGCTCCAGAAGGGCAGGTTGTACAGGGGAGTGCTTTCAGAGGGCTTCATGCAACGCTTATTTTACACTTACCACCTGCTGCTAGGTATGAGTTTCCAGTCTGTGTAAGTTAATGAAGGAGTTCCTGTCATTTGTGCTGGATCTTTGTTTTCATTTCTATACAGTTCTGATCTGGTTTCTCTTTTATGAAGCCGTGATAAATCCTAGATGAAATCAATACTTGATGAATGGGGCTCTTTGAAAGGAGCCAGAGGGGTGCAATGGAGAGTTATGATGCACTGATGTTTTACAGGGGACGTTTGTTTGTTGGATTTACAAAGCGTGGCTTCAGTTTCATCACACATTCAGTTTGTTGCTTCAATATTTTGCGGCAAAATTTCGGGCCTGTATTTTTGGTCATTTGTTTATTTATATGAATTCCCAAGTGATGTAAATATAAAGATATTATAGTTCATATTTCTATGATTGATCTATTTAAATCTCATATGATACTTGACACCTGAGTGCTGACTGAATCCTATGATTTATTCTTTGTCTCACTGATAACACCACTCCACTGACTTGTGTCAACACTCTTCTGAGTGACTGGTATCAACACTTCTCTGAATGACTGGATCAACACTCCTTTGAATGACTGGTATCAACACTTCTCCTACTGATGACTGGTATCAACACTCCACAGGCTGACTGGTATCAACACTCCACAGACTGACTGGTATTAACAATCCTCTGGCTGGTATTTGTACTCTGTTACAAAATCTGATTTTTGTGGGACACTGGTATAGCCTTCAAGGCATAAGCTTTAGGCAAAGGGCTGACAGCAATCCAAGGTTCGGAGTCGCATTTTATTACTACCAACGTTCTTTCTCCTGTTTCTCCTCCACCCCTCTGCTCTTTCTCCTGTGACTGTGGAGCTTTCTCCTGTGTCTCCAGCATGACATCCGTTCTTTCACTCGTGTCTGTGTTCTTTCTCTTGTGTCTCTTCCACTTATCCACTCTTTCTCCTCTGTCTCTTCCACTTATCCACTCTTTCTCCTGTGTCTCCACCCCTGTCTGCTTTTTCTTCTGTGTCTCCTCCACCCACCCTTCCTGTGTCTGTGGAGCTCTTTCTCCCGTGTCTGTGGAGCTCTTTCTCCAATGTCTGTGGAGGTCTTTCTCCAATGTCTGTGGAGGTCTTTTGGATGCCCAGGGGTAGCTACTTTCAGTCCCTGGTGAATTGAGGGGAGGGGGTGCTCATCCTCCGTGTAAAGACTTAATAACCTGGTTTGACAAAACAGCTCTTGCAGAACACTGACTCTAAGGACTTTATATTAGAGCTTTCCAGCCTTCAATTATTCTGTTGTTATGCTTGGAGTCAATCACTCTGCTCATAAAGCCTCTTCTAAGACCAGTGCAGTCATCTGTAAAAGGGGAGGGTATTCATCATCCGGTCCAGGGGCTGTGAACAAGTGTACATTATATGACCGTGACTGAGATATGAATCCAGACTGGCGATTGGTGGGGGATGTGTGTGTGTGTGTGTGTGTGTGTGTGTGTGTGTGTGTGTGTGTGTGTGTGTGTGTGTGTGTGTGTGTGGGTGTG
>JAOYSI010003725.1:0-14914 GCA_025775065.1 Hiodon alosoides
TGTGTGTGTGTGTGTGTGTGTGTTTGTGTGTGTGTGTGTGTGTGTGTGTGTGTGTGTGTGTGTGTGTGTGTGTGTATATATATATATATATAAACATCACCATTGAACCAAAGTAACAGTTATGCATTTTTATCTGTCTTTTTTTTTTTTCTCAGGATGTACATAGTCTGAAATAATATGAAATATTAATATTTGAATATGAAAAAATGCTAATAATTGATTGTTGAATATCTTCCCTCTCTAAATGAGCAATATTGTTTTCTACTGAAATCCCACTTTCTTTTGTAATGTAGCCTCCAGTGTTTTAATACGATCTGACGTGCAACACATATTTAAAGTGACAAGTGTCTTTCCTGGCAGTCTGTGGCAGACCAAAATAAAGCACTATATCATCGATTAGCATCAACTTTCCCTGTGCCCGTTCAGCCACAGATGCTCCAGTCTGTTTTTGCAGGCTTCTTACTTTTTGTTGTGCAGTGGGGTTTTTTTTTTTTTTTCTTCGAAACTTGTTGGCAGATCCATTTTCAGCCGAAGAGCGTGACTCTGCAGACGGTGTGTCACCACAGTGACAGCAGGCCCCCACTCGGCCATCACGTGGGGGCCCCGCCGCCCTGAGCTTGGCGTGAGCTGTTTCTTGTTCGATGTGCCATGAAAGAGTGGGGGAGAGAGTGTGGAAAGGTCTGCCGTGTGCTATGCGCAGGTTCGCAGAACCACAGCGATTTCAACTGATCTCGGGAGGGCTGAGCAGAGGGGCGTGAAGGCTCTGGGGCACTGCTGGTTTGAAACTCTCCAGTCATATTGAATTACATTGATCTGCTGTGTTCCGTGCCCACAGAAATGTGCTGGACTGAGGGGGATTTAGGTGAAGTCTAAAAACACACGGTCAGCCAGGATACATTACTGCTCCTTCATAAGCGGTTTGCATTGTAGATACCTTTAAAAGGGCTTCATTTATTCAGTGTGTAATTCTGTATATTTCTAATTATTGAGCATACCGTCTATTAGCAAGCAAATATTGAAAAAGATGTGGCTAAACCATGCTATATAGGCTTCACACCTATCCAAAACCCATCATCAAAAACAGCTTCAGTTGTGGGTATGTCAGAAAGAAATATATTTATTGTGGAAAAGTGAAAATAATTAGAAAATATGTTATTTTTGGTAAGCTATCATTAGATTTTTGTTGTTTTTCTTTTTAAGTCCGGGGACCAATTAACAGCTTTTACGTAATTCCATATGGGGGTCATTGCTTGGCTTTACTTTTTCCATGCTGTAATTAGCCTTTCCCTTAAAAAAAAAATATGTATATAAAGCTAAGATGGCTATACATATTTTAAGGAAATAAAAAAATGTAATAAAACAAAGGTAACATAGGGCTTAGAATTACATTCATACTAATGTATGTGTACATAATGTACTGTACAGATGAAATGTATCCAAGAGAAAAATTATACACATTGTTCCATGCCCAATATAAGTATGGAATTTTATTTTTTAAAGTAAATTTTTTCATCATCTCTCAACCAAGATATCGGATAGGGAATTCCATTGGGCCTACAGCTGTAACTCTCAATAGCCCACGCTGGCCTGCATCACTTCATTGAACTACAGATCAGGAGCAGAGTCAAAAAAGCAGAGTTTCTGTTGCTGCTCCTGTTATATGCGTGATGTTGGTATAAAAAGCAGAGTTTCTGTTGCTGTTCCTGTTATGTGCGTGATGTGGGTATAAAAAGCAGAGTTTCTGTTGCTGCTCCTGTTATGTGCGTGATGTTGGTATAAAAAGCAGAGTTTATGTTGCTGCTGCTGTTATGTGCGTGATGTTGGTATAAAAAGCAGAGTTTCTGTTGCTGCTCCTGTTATGTTCGTGATGTGGGTATAAAAAGCAGTGTTTCGGTTGCTGCTGCTGTTATGTGCGTGATGTTGGTATAAAAAGCAGAGTTTCTGTTGCTGCTGCTGTTATGTGCGTGATGTTGGTATAAAAAGCAGAGTTTCTGTTGCTGCTGCTGTTTGGTGCTTTGCCTGTCGCATGGCGGTGTGCAGTGAATGAAATGGAAATGGAAGGGATGGAGTGGCAGAGAACCGCTGTGTAGCCTCGAGCTCCAGGAGCCAATGTTTTCACTCTTGCCCTTTCTTTGACGTGAGTGCCACATTCTATCGCTATGTTTGGAAGAAAAAGTGCCATAACCATCTAGTGTTCACTTTTGGACAGCATCTGCGATCGAGATGTTTGAAATGAATCTGATTTACCTTTAGGAGGCAAGAAATGCCTAATTAATTAGGCCCAGGATATATATATAATATTGATGTTGACCAAATGTCTGTTTTTACTAGATAGAAAGAAAACATAAATGGTGGGTGACTACTTCAGAAAAAACCCACCTAAAAAACCTTTTTAGTACTTAATTGCTGTTTAATTATAAAGCAAATGAGGATGCCAAATTCCCACATTAGACAGTACCGACTATTCATTAAACTATAAACTATTATTTTTATTCACAATGGATATGTGAAGGGAAAACTGTCAATAAAGGAGGTAGCTAATCTACATATTCATGTAAACAATGATTATGCTCGGTAGTTCTAATTCTAGTTGTACAAAAATATAGAAAAAATGTTTCTGCCGTGACAGTTCTGTCTTTTCTTGCTTTAGAAAGCAATTTGAGTGAAGTTGAGTACTCTCTTTTCAAAGGATCTCTCCGTATTGCCTTTGTTTGCACATCTTTGTGCCATGGAAGGTCTAGCACTGTCAGTTTGATTACTACTTAATTCAGCTTTACATTTTTTGTTGCTGTTTAAGTTAGTATTGCGTTTATTGGTTGTTGTGCGTTTCTGTGTTGTGTTTTTACCCAAGGCTGTGTCATTAACTTTCTAGGAAGTCTCCGGTTGGAGCTAACTATTGCTGTGAGTAGGGCTCTGCCACAGATTCGACTACAGCCTGCTTACTTTGGCAGTGTGTCTGAGCCTGCAGTCCTTCCAAGAGGAGATCAGGAGGACGCATATGCTTGTCCGGACGGACAACACGATGTGGCTAAAAGTTACCCTGTCTTCGGTGCCTGGTTACCAAGATTCTGCTCTGGTCACAGATGCATCGCCTCTCACTCTGGGAGTTCATCTGTCAGGAGTAATGGATACGACCTGAGACCTCTTGTCGAGGAGTTCTGGATAGCACCGAATGGAGGCTGCACCCTCAGGTGGTGAGCCTCATTTGGGACCGATTTGGGATGGCACAGATTGATTTTTACCTCCAGGGAGATGACATGCTGCCTCCTCTGGTTTTCCATAAAAAGAGACGCAAGGTGTCTGACCGTAGATCCGTTAGCGCACAGCTGGCTCATGCTCTAAGTGTTTCCCCCAATAGTGTTTCGCCCACTCTGCCTGGAAAAGATCAGGTAGGATTGGATCAGTGTCCTGCTATTAAAACAGCGCTGGCCCAAGAGGGCTTGGTTTGTGTCCTGTGTGGCCCACCATGGGAACTGCCAAATTGTCTGGACCTTCTCAGTCCGGCACCGTAGCCTGACCAGCCTGCAGCAGTGGCCATCTAGGCTTTCTGAGAGGGTGATTGACATCCTACAAAATGCTAGGGCAGCCTCCACTCCCAATATGGCTACAAATGGGGTGTATTCCAGCAGGGTTGCATGGCGAGGGACGATCCCATCGATTGTCTGTAATCTCCTCTTGTAACATGAATGTGGATTCCAATTCCCCTGGAGCCCATTTTCCGGCGTGCCATTTTATGGGAGGAGGCTGGCAGATAAAACAACCTAGGTAGAACATTGTTCCCCAGTGGAGGCTGAATGCTGTGCTACAGGCCATTGAAAAGGCGTTGGGTTGCAACCAGGTGTGTTTGGAGCTTGCTTGCTCTTTACACATGATAGGTCAAAGGTTACCCTGTAGCCTAATCTGGCCTTTCTACCTAAAAAATTATTCTATGTAAGCCATTTGGTGGAACTGGAGTCCTTTTGTCCACTGCCTTTCCAGTCAGACAGAGGGTATCTCCTTCACACGCTGTGCCCTGTGAGAGTACCTTATTGTGTGGAGTGAACGAAAACTTATGCCAGGACAGCCGCTGGGGCCAATCGCTCCACTGCCCAGTGAGGTGAGAGTGTATGTCTGAGCTTACAAGTAGCTTGAGTGAGGTCAATCTGCTCATGTAGAGCCATCTGTCTGTATATGGAAGGTAACATAATATGGTATCACTGCTCAGAATGCTGGGTTTTTAAAGGAAAATAACCCATCAGTGATGGTTAATGTTTCTATTTCAGGGAACCATGGTTATGGTAATAACCAAACATCATTTGTACTTATTTTAAGTACTGTGGACAGAAAAGCTGCTTTGATGATAATTGTTAATTCTGGAGCAGAGAAAATACATAAAACCTAATTACGATCTGAATGAAACTGGCAGATTTTTCCTTCTGATTTTAGTGTAGAACTTTCATTAATGTTTTTACAGTGTCATCAGCTGGAAAATAGACAATAATCTCCGGACTAAAGCTTGTCAGTGAGGATCATATATGGCTGAAGTTGTTGAAAACATTGTTTTACAATGTTGAGCAATATTTAGTAAAAATTGTGCTAGTATGAAGACAAGAATAGCCAATAACGCCTTGTAAAATGATGCAGAAGCCAAGTACAAAGAACTGCCCTGTACTTTTTGGTTGTTTGCTATGCAAATCTATTATTTGATAGTCTATTACTATTGGATATTCCAGCATGCAGAAAGGGACCAAACTGCCAACAGGGTTGAGGATACTCAAGCCAGCTGTACAGAATATATCATCCTAAATGAGATGACTGCGTGGGCGATAATCGTGCAGGTGTTGCTGAGAAGAGTAGAGCTGTGCGCTCTGCACTGCTGTGAGTGAGGTTCACTTTACTCAGACGTCCTTGGCATGGGCCTTATGGTCTGCTGTAATAGGCTGTAGAATCATTCAGTTATTCTCTTTATTGTGGAGCTGCAAACCGCAATATTGATTACAAAGCCTAGAGTTGCATTCGGATTTCGTTGCTGTTGCTTTTTACAGTATTGTGCGCAGAGACACAGGGGCAGGGCAGGACTGACAACATCATGCAGCCACAGTTGTCTTTTCTGCGTTCCAGAGCCTGGACCTTTATTTCATACATCTGCGTACACCGGATTTAACACCGGCTGCCTTCATTGACCGCTTTTGCTTGTGCTCCTGTGTTTTAGGTGGCCGGATTCATCCATTCACTGCCTGGCTGCAAGGAACAGGCCAAGCAGTTCACCGATGAGGTAAGACGACCGGAGGCCTTTTTCTGTCCCGAATTGTCCCATGTAATCTTTGTTTTATTGTTTATTGTTTTTCTTAAAATGATTTAATTCAGTATTTGCCTGACGAACATAATCCAACTTATTTATTCAACTATATTGACATGTACAGCTTCCAGAGTCCTTACTGTGGTTTTTGATTACTTCGCCTGCAAAATTCCAGTATAACCCTGTGTATGATTGGATGAATGCTATATACCTGGAAAATGTGAATAAATGGAATAAATTACTTTTCAGACACATTTCTGTTGTCACATAGTGAATTGGATTGATTTTATTTCGACAGCAAATAGATGGGAAGGCCTTTCTCCTGCTGACGCAACGTGACATTGTGAAAATAATGGGCATGAAACTGGGCCCTGCTCTGAAGATCTACAACTCCATCTTAATGTTCAAGCACGCTGAGGAGAACCGGTCAATGGGCAGCGACGCCACAACATGAAGCGAAACGGTCGCTGGTTCTTCAGTCTAAATGTTACTACACTTCTCTGTTCATTCCAAGAGCTTTCATAAATGGATTAACTCCTGACCCTGGGTGCCAAATCTGGTTTGTCTAAGGCTTTCAGGTTATGATAGGCCTACTGACATGTACAAAGCCTACAAACAGGTCAGCCTTGAAAGCGAAACATTAAAGTGCAATGATCAATTAAATTTCTTGTTTATTTATTTAAACATTTTGCATCCTTTTATGTTCCTATACAGAAACTACAGAAATGACAATCAGCACACACACAAGGCAATTTTTCGTTGTAGTTACGCTGTTATCTGCCAAGGTGCTACTTTATTCAAGAACAGAAAGATTAACTTCTGATACAGTATATGGATCAACCGACATTGAGACACCCATTATTGTTGCGTTCATTTTTATTTTTTTCTATTAAATGCTATATTTCATTGTACCTAGTTATTCACTCCTATTTATTGAGAGGTAGTTGCAAAAAAGAAAATTAATATATTATGTATACAGGATTCCAAAATGGTTTGTCTGAAATAATTTATTTTATACATTTAAAGAACATGTATTTTAAAAATAATTTTTTATAAAATAGAAAAATGGAATGCTTGCGAACTACAGTTGCTTAGTTTTGACAAAATTCTGATTTAGTACTTAATTTTCATGATGTCCTTTTGTATCTGTAAGATAAACCTTTTAGTCAGTCTCGACTGTCTTTTAATGAACCTGAAACATCACACCAGGTATCATAATATATAAATATATACGGACAAACAGACAGCAAATACTGTTTTTGCTTCATTAATTACAACAACCTGTGGAGCATTTTTCTTGACAGAAAACTAAAGTATTTGTGATAAATTTGTAATTCTTCTGGAAAAAAAATCTTTCTTTCCTGTGAATCATTTTATAGTGCAAGACTGAAAACTGAGAAGTTTGTGTCATTGGAACCATGGGATTTTAACATCTTGACCTCACCTTAACAGAAATGAATGTGTATCTTTTTTTGTGCTACCTTTGAGGTCTTTTCTTAACCAAGGTTTATTTATGAAAACACAACTTTAAGTGAGAATTCTATTTGCTTTTGTGCATAAAGTGTACCAAAACAATTGGGTACAAATTCAGGGTCACTGCATAAACATTGAGTCAATTCCTATGAAATGTGCTGTACATGTTTGTAAACTTTGTTTTCACCTTGTGTACCTACACTTTACAATACAGTGCTTTACGATCACATTAACTTCAAAAATCTGAATAAACAGTGCAAAATACACGTTGTTTTGTACATTCATCCTTTAATGATTTTTAAAACAGACTTTAGCATGCCCAGGTGTGCCCAGTCCAGGAGGTGTCCACACAGGGCAGCAGAAGGCTAGTTCACAGTTTTAATTGGCATTTCCAAATATAATCTAAACCCTTCACTAGTAGAACCCTGTTGTATCTGTTTTGAAGTCTTTGTAATTAAATGTAGTTAATGTAATTAAATGTGGTGTAGTTGGGAGGGGTCTCTTGTAGTATAACCAAACCACACTCAGGTGGGTAAACGTGGAAGTTGAGTTTCATGGCTGCAAGACACATGGACCCCTTTATGCATGAATTGTTAAGTCTGCATGTCGTTTTGTGATTTATTTTTTTCTATTATATGCATTAGTACTGGACTCACCCGTAACGTGTCTTACTCTACCACCATTAAATTGATGTTTCTATTGGTAAAGACTCTTTTGATAGATCAAAAAAAAAAAAAGCCTGTGACAGGGGCTTTACAGCCATGGATCCAGATTGTCTGTACATATATAATTTTCTATTCTGGACAAAATGCATGCCCATGCAAAAACAAACTTTGTTCGCGTTAATTAGCTGACTATGCTGTTGATTTCAACCGTAAGCGGAGGGGGAGAGAGATAGGTGACTTATTTGAAGCTGATAAAATGGCAAGGAGATCAGAAAGGGTGGAACATCTCCAACGAGGCACTGAGCCGAAAAAAAGAAAGGAGCATCACAGGCAACAAAGGTCAGGCGGGGGTAATGTAGAGAGACTAATAACAGCGGGCACAGACATTTTCAGAGGTGGGAGGTCGAAGAGGAGAACTTTAAATTTGAGAAGGTCAACGGATGGAGGAGAGATTCGGGACCCATGCAAGGCTTTTTATACTGAAATACAAGTAGTGAGACCGGATGGGGTTGTTTTTTTTTTTTTTTTCTTGGTTTCAAGGAGGATTTTTAGATGGAACTGGAAGTATTCTTGATATGCTTTCTACTGCCTTCAGTTTTAACCTGCTACGCCTGAAATTATGTATGACGCAAGACAATATGCAAGGTTTTATTTATGCGGAGCGGGCAGTCTTTTTTCTTTTAAATATGTAGAACAGCCATGTTGCCTGATATTAAACAAGGTTAGATGAAGGCCCACTCGTTTCCTGCATTAATGCTTTTTGTTTAATGCAGAAACCTTAATGGTACATTAGTTGTGGTTAATGTTCCATTACAGAATCCTTTTTTTCTGACAAAACCGGAATACTTGGCTTGGCGAGGCTGAGAGTGCAGACATTTGCTATGTGAAAATGTGATTGTAATGCATTTCAATATGCTATTATTGTGATGAGGATGCATTAGGGAATGACAGACCAAGTAAAATGTTTTCTGACTACTGCCAGAGCCTGCAAAGTATCTTTTAGGTAAAAGGCAAGCTTGGTGCAGTGAAATGAATGGTATTCCTGTGTACCTCGAGCTGTGACTGTGAACTCTATCAAAGCTCACATCAAAGACAGCAGAGATTCTCAATGAGAATCTTTCCAAGACGGAAGCTGCGGCTTCATCCACCACGGGTCTCAACCAAACAAGCTGAGTAATGTTAGCTTTGAGACGGTTCAGTTGGAGACTTTGTTGATCTGACTATGCAAAATGTAGTGAATAGTGTATTGTTTGGACATTAAAACATACTTCTGGTATAAACTGTTTAACAATCTCTAATTTTGAATCAACGCCTCATTTTCCAAGTGGCCAACAATTCAATTCAAAGCAGTAATTTCTCTAACCTGATCAGCTCTATGATCAAGTCTATGATAGAATAAAGAGAAACTACATTGCTTATAGGTATGGAACATGTGTTAACCATGTGTTTTCAGTTGGAGCAGAAACCAAAAACACAGTTTTATAGGATTTTCCACTGATGAATCCAGCATGGTTTGAGCGTGTCTGCCTTTTCTTTGTCCTTTGTGTACATATATCTTTCAATATACAAGCTGAGGTCAACGTGCAATCCAGACCATTGCTACCGCTTTGCACACACCCCACCCTGGAATGTATAATGTAGTATTTAAAGGAGGTAAGAAAACTTTCTTCTTGTTGTAGTTAAATCGCGGTAATGTACTGTTTATAGTATTATCAGTGGCCGTCCTGTTTTACTATAAATGACGAAGGATTGTCAGAAGGTGTTTTTTGAAGATTGGTGACTTCCAAATATATAATATACTGTATAACTGTATAAAACTGTATAAACTCTGCCTAAATATACATGTGAATTGTGTGAAACCTCTATTTGTTGAAACAAATAGTTGGAGAAGCTAACTGAAGTAATTTATTAGAAAAATGTACCCAAAATGATATCCAAACGTGAATGTACAACGCCCCTCCCCCGTGTTACGTTCTCAAATCCCACGCAGATGGAGCGTTTGTTTCCAGCTACAGTTTTCTGGTCCTGTGGAAATAATTGCAGTGTAGATTTCGGCTTCTCAAATATTTAGTCGTCTAGCAGTTTCGGGTAAGGTATAATCCAACCATATTAATACTATTGTTTTGTTTCTACACAGCAATCGTTGCACTAGCATAACAATAATTTATTGCTTAACGGAATGTGAATTGTCATAAAATTAAAGTATTTTTACCTGTACCGTTGAATCCAAAAACGATTTAGTGTTAAGTTGTTTAAAGCTCAGTTAATGCATTGTTTTACAAGTTGAATAGATGAGAATGTTCGACAAGCCGTCGCTTGATACCTGGTGCAGGTTTATTCGCGGTTTTGCGTTAGTAGAGTCGCTCTCATATTGCTGAGACGCTTCTGCAGCTGCTGTCGGACTATTGGAATCTAGTTTACCCCTTTTGTAGGTGCTGCACATGGATAGGGTTCGTTACTGACAGAGTGGATAAAAGGCAAAGACTTCGTCCTACAGCAATTGTAGCAATTTACTGCTGTGGTATCATAGCAACATTAGAAATAGACTCATGGTAACATCAGCATCATACCCATCATTGTGCCTGGCAGCTCAAAACTCAACATTGTATACTCCCCACGGCCCTCGAGCCGAAACTCCCGAGGGGACAGTGAGTGCGCCGAATAAAAAGGATATGTATTTACCAGAGGGGGAAGGCTGTGGCCACAAAGGAAAATTACGGTACGGTGATTTAGTCCTTGCTGAAGAAGGAGGTGCAAACCTTGCCTGACGGAATTTCATGGAGTACAGGACTTTTCCATTACACGAGGCATTTCGTCTTCTGATGAAACTTTCTCTTGAATGTTTGTAATGACACGGAATTACCATTATTTTCTTCCATGATTGAGTTTCTCATGCCTTCCTTGGTAAGTTAAATCGGCAATTCTTGTTGAAATGGTAAAAAATATTGAATGTGCAACAATAAACAAAACATTAGGTTTATCCGGCTTACAATTCGTTGTTTTAAACAATTGTTCATGTGTTTCCCGCAGACTTAGTCAGGATTCACGTTTACTGTGGGTGATGTGGCGTGGATGTTACTGATTATGCATAGTGTATACTATATATCCCAATATATCACCATATTTCACATTAATACACACTGGTAGCCTACATACTGTAGATGCCTGAATTTGCATCCATCAGTGTGACGTTGGCTCAAATTGCTTGATACATTGATTCTACGTTTGACGAAAATAGTTGACATTGAGTGTTTTGAAAATCTCATCTCATTTACAGACATTTGAACTGAATATTTTAAAAGGCTAAAACGTGGGCTACTAACTATTTTCCAGACTTGCCTATACTGTGACGGAATACCTAACATTAGCTATAGAAGACGAAAAGAACAATTAATATTGTATTAATTCAGAAACGTTCCGTAGAAGAGGTTTATTAAGCTTCAATAAAGACTCTAATATTTACGTGAATTTCTTTACTTTGACCGCACCCGGACCTACAGAAAAATATAGACAGTTTGCAAAGGTATTGCAGCGCATTCTTTCAGCTCATTCTGTTGTGTTTTATTAAAGGTTGGGAAAGAACTATACTGTACATTTATACTCGACCTTATATTTACTGAAATTTTTGTTTATGAATACGTTGTTTTTCATGCGTTTTGCGGATACCCTTCCTATATAATTATTCTATACAGAACGTCTGTTTACACAGTTAAGCAGATACAGACCGGTGACAAATTAAATAGAAAACCTACAGTAAGGATGCACTGTTATGGTGTTGGGGGAATTTTCCTGGCATGGTTTGGGTCAACTTAACAGAGGGAAGGGTCACTGCCAATCATTACAAAGTTAGTCTTAGTAATCTACTTTATCCCATAGTGAAATATTTATATCCTGATGAGAGTGGTCCCTTCCATGATAACAATGCCCCCATGCAAACGGGCACGAGGGGTCACTGAATGGTTTGAAGTGTGTGAAAATTATATGAATCATCTGCTATGTACTTCGCAGTCACCAGATCTCTTCCAAATTGAACACCTATGGGAGAGTTTGGACAGCGCTCTCCACCACCATCATCAAAACACCAAATGAGGGAATATCTTTTGGAAGAATGGTGTTCCATACCTCCAGTAGAGTTCCAGAGACTCGTAGAATCTATGCCAAGGCGCATTGAAGCTGTTCTGGCAGCTCGTGGTGGCCCAACACCTTACTGAGACACTTCATGTTGGTTTTTTCTTTAATATGTCACCCATCTGTATATTTAGTTGAAACGTGTATGATAAGGCATTTTTAATTCATTATTTTTAATATACATTTTTGTATAATAATAATAACAATAATTTGAAATGAAAATCTTATTTCTACTTATTTAAATAATTTAAACACGATAATACGAAACCAGAAATTATAACTACGAAACCAGTCATGAGTCAGCTAAACCGCAGTGTGTAGATAAGAAACATTATGTGCTTTTCAGCTGGAAATAAATAAATAAATTGAGGCACTCCAAAAACTTTCACCCCATGTTAGACAAAGTAATTTAAACAAAGCTTAGTTGTGCTTGTGCACAGACAATGGGTGTATGTATTGTTTCTCCAGAACTGTGAATTGGGATCCTAGAACTAATCCAAGTACTAATATTTTTTTAATGACCAAATGGATATAAGTACTTCACATATACGTATAATTGAGGACATCTGGCTATTAATTAAGCACCAGGACCCTTGCCTTCCCTATATCAACAGTATAGCTGCCTTGAGCTTCTCCACTTAGAATAATGAAATAGGCATGTACCCCTATCGTTTTAACCGATGTTTGGATTTAGTTTCATTCAAGCCACTAGGATTAGGATCGCCGTCAACCATGCTGTATTTTTTGTAATAAAATCAAATAAAAAGTTTTTTTTTTTACTCCTTCTAACTGTTGAAAAGTGGTCCAGTGTCACAAAATATATTTTGTCACAAAGACACCGGAAGCGTTTTGCTGACCGTAACACACCCGGCAATGGGCTTGCCTGTTTTAAACTACATGCCATTCTTTGAATGAAAATTCTGCAATAAGCATCAAAACAAGAGTGAGTAGTTTTCATTAGTTGACTGTCATTTTTAAGTCAAGTATTGCTGCAAAGAAACAACCAGATAATAATGATGTCAAAATTATTAACAAGGAATTCAGCACCATGGACAGAGACAGTCAGCATTCAACGCTAATGTGTAATTAATTTTGGCCATGGCAATCTGTTTCCCAGCCTGTGATCAAGATTTGTTTTGTTTGTTCTGTTAGGCATGTAACCAAGTCTCTTTCCTTGTTGCTTTGCTGCAAACTGAAAACTTAAATTGTGAACATAAATAATCATCTTAGACGTTACATTCCAGTTGCATTTCTCTCTGCCCACAAGGAAAGAGTGAATGTTTCTCTGTTGTTAAAATTGTCATGTGAGAGACTGCTGCCCACTGTTGACAGTAGTCCAAGGCAAGGTTCTGCTTTGTTTTATCACCTGTGTTGGTGTTAATTACATTTTGATGCTTTCCCATCTGATGGAAAAGTCTCCTGGGCTAAAGTTATCGTTCTAAATAGCACAATCACCTGGCTTGCTTTATGAACTGCTAACTTCAGATCATTTATGAAATATTTTGCTAAGCCAAAATACAGTTATTTTAGTTCAAGGGATCGCTTATTAAGAGTGTGAATTTTCATTATGGTTACATTCCTATTTGTTTATTTTTTCTCTTGTATAATAACAAAGATTTTCCATAGTGCATACGTGTGTATATTTTGGGCACCTCTGCTTCTGGGTTTTTTCTTCTAAATAATTTAATATTTAGTTCGTAATGGTTTATTTATTATTTTATAGTCAAAATTAATTTACCCTGACATTAGTAATTTTTTTAAATCAAATTCTTTGTTACAGTCAATGTATAATCAATGACTGCTCTCTAAACTGGAATATTACACTAATCTGAGTCTTATTTATCGCACATTACCCACGGCCTCCATCCAAAAAAATTAAGAAGGAGAGAGAAAAAATTCAGTGACATGCATCATGATTTAATTTTTAAAAATAGCGAAGTAAGTCCCACAAATCGCAGCTCTGGTTTACATAGTCCATACCAAGCATCCACTCATCCACTAGCCCCTTGGTTAAAGACATCACGGATACAGATATCTCATGCGTATCTTTACAGGGGCCTAATACGATAAGCAGATATTTTTTGTTGAATGAGGACACCATTGCAGATTAGAGCTCATTCCTACCAGCAACCTTTATGTTAATGAGGGTCATTAATCAAAGGTTACTGCAGGCTCAGCATGCCACCGCTGCTCTTGTGGGGAGAGTTAACCGCAAGGATATTTTTTGGTGTCAGTCTTTCAGCTAGATTAATAATGTAGTGTAATGAATGTGAATATTTTTCTGTTACATTCGTACCAAAAATTTATCACACAGTTTGAAGTTGCTGGTAAAAATAATTATGTTTCACATGGGCACTTCTGAGAATATTGGTCATCCCCAAGCAACCCATAGAAATTGATATAAGAAACATATATAACTGTATTTTAACAAGGGGATGGTAACTAGTATGACCAGTATCCTCCAATCCAATTTGTATTATCTTTGAGCCACCTATCTCTTTTACCCTCTGCATCTTATACAGCCTGTGTTTCCTGCCTGCAGGCACCTGGGGAGTTGACAGGAGACGCTGGTTAGCTGAAAGGAGATTGGCTGTGTCAAATCCTGTTTGTGCTATATTCCATTTCACAACCATCATTGCCAGCTATGTTCGTTCGGTGCTCTCACGGGAATCAATTTTGAGGAAACCTCTTTCTTCTTAAGTTTTTTTTTCTGTTGAACAAAAAAGAGTATTAGCTATATTTCAAATGAGATCAAAACCAGCGCCACCCCCCTGAAATCTACAGCTGAGAACTGATAATACTACTGGTCTGAAAAAAATGAAATTCTTTCATGACAACATATGTGTTTGCATTAAGTAGCCACATATAAAAGCTTCTCTGCAATCTAAAAATGTATGTATTTTCGGTTTACTAGCACTGTTTACTGCCTCTGTTATGAAGATTGTACAGATAATCATTATAAATACCGTTGTGCTCAAAAGTTTGCATACCCTGGCAGAAATTGAAAATATGACCGATCATCAGGTCTTTTATTTAAGGATAGTGATCATATGAAGCCATTTATTATCAAATAGTTGTTTGGCTCTTGTTTAAATCATAATGATAACAGAAATCACCAAAATGGCCCTGATCAAAAGTTTACAAACCCTTGAATGTTTGGCCTTGTTACAGACACACAAGGTGACACACACAGGTTCAAATGGCAATTACAGGTTAATTTCCCACACCTGTGGCTTTTTAAATTGAAATTAGTGTCTGTGTATAAATAGTCAATGAGTTAGTTAGCTCTCACATGGATGCACTGAGCAGACTAGATACTGAGCCATGGGGAGCAGAAAAGAACTGTCAAAAGACCTGTGTAACAAGGTAA
>JAOYSI010003726.1:0-11144 GCA_025775065.1 Hiodon alosoides
TCCACTTTTGAAAGAAAAACATAAAAAAGCCAGACTGGAATTTGCTAAAATGCATATTGACAAGCCACAATCCTTCTGGAAGAATGTCCTTTGGACAGACGAGTCAAAACTGGAGATTTTGGCAAGTCACATCAGCACTATGTTCGCAGATGAAAACATGAAGCTTTGAAAGAAAATAACTCCATACCTACAGTGAAACATGGAGGCTTGGTTATGTTTTGGGGCTGCTTTGCTGTGCCTGGTACCGGGTGCCTTGATTCTGTGCAGGGCACAATGAAATCTCAAAACTATCAAGGCATTCTGGAGTGAAACATACTGCCCAGTCTCCTCCAACAGGATAATGACCCAAAAATGGGGAAAATTGAATTTAGCCATTTAGATACTGCAGTGGTTATATTATGACATAAAAGTGAAATAAAACATTTATTCATAGCTCCAGTCTTTCATCAACAATAAAACTTCCGCTTTCAGTGAATAAAAGTCCCGCGGGTTATTGTAAACGAATAGATAAGAAATAAGCCAATAACTACCTGATATTGTTTTAAAATTTTAATACTATTTTAATTGTACTTACGTACGAAATTCAGATGAAATTGTGAGCATCTTAAAATCTATTTGGTGAATTTACCACCATTTATCTTGAAAAATCAAGTTGGGGTCCAGGCAGACTGTGGTCAACCTAACATGATTAAAGGGTGACTGTTCTAGTACGTCCATTTATATCTGGGGTTTAAACCACAGTACGATAACGTTCTAAATTCGAATACATATTGTTGCAACTTAGGGTCTTGATGGGTAAAATACGAGAAACCCCTCTATTTAAATTGCTATACCATTAACAGTTAAATATAGCTACCATGGTAAAATTACTGTAATGTTCTTAGAAACGACTGCAGAGAATAATGTAGTAGACATAGCTTTTTTATTACACGCCTTTTTATACCTCTACAGTGCGTAAAGATTATCGTTCCGTAAAGCATACGCAAACACGGGGTGCACATGTTTCTGTTTTTCGTCGCATTGCCTGGGCGAAAAAAGAAAAGGGAAAACCACTATCTTTCGAAAGGGTGCTAAAATATATAGGCTCTGCGTCACTTCCTGGAGAAGGAGGGGGTCGGGGTGACAACTGATCAACAATAACAAAGTCATAGCGAACGGGAGGTAGGGGGTGAGTATGAATCTTTTGTGCCTAAGGAAATCTCTGAAACAGAATTAAGTTCTGGATGAAGTGCCGTTTTACTACATTTGCATGTTATTTTGGCCATTGATTTCAGGTCCCACGGTCACCGATGAGATCTCTAATAGCTACATATAAATGGCCGCTTTTATAAGGTATTTTATTCGTAAGCTACCAAGCTAGCTGAAAAGCTAAACAGTGTTGATATCCGCCTGTACTTCTGTCGTAACAAATGCTCACATTGCAGCAGGTAATAGATAAAATAGATAGTTGTAAATTAGGTGCTGTGAATTTGTGGTAAATTGAAATAAAAATTATTTTTAAAGAAACATTTGACATCTATTTGACGTATTTAATCTTAATAGACGTATTTTGACACTTGACGTCTATTTCCAACATTATGTAGCCAGCTAATTGCCTATCTTTGCCTGCGAAATTTTTGATTGATTGACTTATGACTGTCGTGCTGTGATGTACTGTTATCACCGGTAGGAGTGCTCAGTACATTTCTATACCTGTTACACGTGTTAAACATTACTTTATCCCCCTATTAAGCTGTATAACTACATTTGAGATTTTGCTTGTCTGGTGTCGGTATAACTATAGGGACAATTTTTGGGATTTTGAAACCACCGCACTGCTTCATGGGGACGGTGTTGTCAGTCTTCATGAATTATTGCATCCCATTTGGGCTAATAGCCTTGATACTGCGTTTCATGATTTTAGTTCTTTCGGAACTTTTCCTTTATACGCTCTAAATTGGTTGACGCAATCCCGGTTTGAAAAACATTTACTACTGTCTGAAGACGCGCTTTCCGCTTAGTTTTTAGGTTCCTTGTTTTGGATACCAATATGCCATTTTAACAACGACGTCAAATGTTATCATAACAAAATTTTAAAAGATTGGAATAAATCGCTGCTGTGCCCAAGTTGTGTATATATTGAATTATGCCAAACATGAAGTGTAACAAATCAATGGCACGATAACTGATGGTTTACCTTTTGTTGTCGATGAAACATTTTCTTCTGGGAGCAAAAAACCGTTAGTTTGCTTTCTGTACGTTATGAGCTGTTTTTCAGTGACGACGTCTTTAGGGATTTGTTAAAGATGTGTTTGTTGGTCCTTATATCTATTGTTATGTATGACAGTTATTAGTAACAACAATGCAAGCAACAACATAACAGGCATGATCACTATAGTTAATCATGCCTGTTATGTGCATTAAAAGAAATATTTTAAATAGGAGAAATAATTCAATTGGCTATAACTGATTCTGTCAGTCATTCATTCCTTCAGTTTTTGTAACCACTTCACAGTCGCAGTGTGCCGGGGCATGAGGCAAGGTACAACCTGAACAGGATGCCAATCCATTGCAGGATGGGGAGACTCTACACAGACAGTGTGACTCAAGCTGGATTAGAACCCAGGATCCTGGCACCAGGGAGCTAACTGCTGAGCCAATGTGCCCTGCAACTATATTGCTTTACCCTGAAATAAAAATTGTATGCCACTCTGTGTATGAGACAAAATTGTTCCCAGAAGAAGAAAAAACAATGAACTGAGGGGCAATAAATGGTAAATAGTGAAAATCACCAAGTATAGGATATATATTCTCCATGAAAGAATATCTTTGGTCATCTGAATTTGCTTTCAGCGAATACTTACATTTGATATGGGTTGTTAGGAAAGGTATTACTTTGGTCCTAGGTGAAAAGTGAAATTGAATATACCTGATCAGACCAGACACTCCTGGTCAATGACACCTGTTTTTGATTATTTCACAAAGCTATTTGAAAGATCTCGTTTTCTGTGTTGGCTGCCTCCCATAAAGGAGAGAAGCATGCTCTGTCCCTGGGGCTGAATGAGTTTATGTGGCCAAGGTCCAATCTAGTTTAAGCTTGAGCTTGAGAAAGACTTGAAACCGATAGGCCTGATCATTGGTAAGAACAGGTAGGTTCTGTGGCCCAAACTATGGCAGGATAAAAGCTGACAAAAAAAAAAAAATTTAGTGCTGTGATTAGTGTAGGTATAAAAATAGTTCTCATATTTTTATAAGGCTTTAAGACACATATAACCCTAAAATGTAAAAATGTAACATAACCCCTTTGCAAAGCAGGAGAGGCAGAGGTACCATTTGTATTTTATTTTTTATTTTCCCATCCAGTATTTGCTTGGGCATGCACAAAACTGCTCAAAATACCGTTATTTTATGTTTTCATATGTTTAGGGGTAGCAAGAGGCTATACTCAGGTACCATCACTTCCCTCAAGTATACTGTGCTGCTGATTCACCCACAAATACTTGCATAATAGATCCCCGTAGTTAACAATAATAACTTTATTTATAAAGTGTTTTTCTTACATAATGTGATTTACAAAGAAATATGACTTCAACATAGCTTATTATGCTCAATCTTTGTTTTGTGTTTAATTTGCTAACAGGCTGCTGTGTTTCCAGCCTGCCTCACTGCACCTCACTGTTGTTTGCACTTCAGAGAGAACCACGGAGGGGTCAGAAGTCACCCCCTCTGTCTGTGGCTGCCCAGTCACAGGGTAAGACAGAATAAATGTTTCATTTTTAAAATACTTTTTTTCCCCCTGAAAATATTTAATGCCCTTTTTTGGTTTTGAGTCAAGAACTGATGTTAAATTACGTACTCACCTATTTTTGGTCCACAGGGATACCAGGCAAACCGTGACAGTGGTGCCACAAACCATGGACCCTGCTTTGCTCCCAGGTGACATAACTGCTGCTTGTTCTTACTGCTATTCGATTTCCCTGTGAGCTGGACTAAAGCAGCAAATGTGAAACTTTGACAACCTGTACCTCCTTGGTAAAATGGAGTTGAAATATAAAAATAAAAAAAACTTGAGGGAAACGCTTGCACCACAGCTCACAGTATGTTGTCGTATAACAACTTCTTAATTCCTAGATTTCAAATGTATATAAAGTTTTCAGACACCCCTTTTGTAAAAGTTTATTTATTTAAAAAACTGTTCATGTATGTCAGTTACCCTACATTTTATGTTATCTTAGTAAATCTCAATGACAAAATAATTTTTCTGATTTGCTGAGCTGGACACACCAGATTTCCTATGTTTCTGTCTTAATTAGGCTGTCCCTCACCCGACTAACTTCTAAGTTTGTACCTCTTCTTTTTATACCTGTGGGGCTAAGTTGACGGAGAGAAGGGTTTGTGGGAAGGCACCATGGAGTCGCTGGAGGACGAAGGCCGCACCTTTATGCAAGTTATGAGCGAGAAGTACAGCCCAGAGAACTTCCCCTACCGCAGAGGGCCTGGCATGGGGGTGGTGGTGGTCCCATCTGGCCCACAGGGGTCACCCATGAAAGGTGAAATTGGTACCATTTGTGTCTCCTGTGGTGTCAATTTACCCCGCAAATGTTTGAATGGTTGCTTTGCTATACTGTGTAAGTCATTAGGTTGCTCCACAATTGGACCAGATTGTGAAATTCAGAGTTACATAAAAACTTGTATGTAAAATGTATGTCTTCTCCTAACGTTATATTTTACGTTATTTTGCTATCTGAGAAACTT
The DNA here is from genome assembly GCA_025775065.1 of Hiodon alosoides. Classification (NCBI taxonomy): domain Eukaryota; kingdom Metazoa; phylum Chordata; class Actinopteri; order Hiodontiformes; family Hiodontidae; genus Hiodon; species Hiodon alosoides. The sequence goes on from JAOYSI010003726.1 coordinate 4,735, forward strand.
GAATTGCAAAGTGGTGGTCCTTCCCTAGATCGGCTGAACCTGCCCAGCATTCTGGTCCTCACTGGATGTGGGATTAGTCGGGCAGGAGATGAAGGGGAGATTGCAGCCTTCTGTGCTCATGTGGTGGAGCTGGATTTGTCTCACAACAAACTGCAGGACTGGCACGAGGTGGGTGGGGCCTGGGTGAAAAGTGAAATTGAATATACCAGATCATGGTAATTTATGCTGAATGAATATGCTTTAATGTTAGCATTACTTACGAAAAAGGTAATTCTTCTTAACGTTTCATCTTCTCATAGTTATTTCAGAAACGCTAAAATTTTAAGATGCTGTGCTACACTGACAGCGTGGAGGTGTACCAGAACTCGTTGAACAAATATACAGTTAGGAAGGTGATGTTAGCCCCCTCGAGTCAAAGAGTATAATTTGTTTTCCTGAGCTGGAGACTTGTCTCTTTTCAGGGAGGTTTTGCCGTGTGTGCAGCAGTATAAGAGACCTGGAACCTTTGTATCAGTCAGGAATTGCATGTAGCCATAAAGATCACAAAGATATTGCTATTTGTTTTTCAGATCAGCAAGATCGTATCCAACATCCCAAACCTTGACTTCCTGAACCTGAGCTCCAACCCGCTCAGTGAGTCCGTGCTGGAGCCAAGCTGCGTGGTAGCCTTCGTAAGGGTGCGACGGTTGGTGCTGAACAGCACCCGCGTGTCCTGGGACACCGTGCACACCTTCACCAGAGAGATCCCGGAGTAAGACACAGCTACTGTGCAAACCTTCACCAGACAGATCCCAGAATAAGACACAGCTACTACTCACACCTTCACCAGACAGATCCTAGAGTAAGACATAGCTAATGTTCACCTGTACCACTTCACTAAAAGTGTCCTTGAGTGTCTTGCTTGGAGGCTTGATGTATATTTTATGTGAGCAATGGGAAGCATGGTCTAGGCTGGGGTGGAGGGATAGAAGGGAGAAGCCCTGTGTTTAGCTATGCTTTCTACCAACGGGTCTCAGAGATCAGCCTAGGTTCACTGCTGTTGAAAAAGGTACTTTACTTTAGGTTCAGGGAATTTGCATTTCTTTAAATCCGTACCTTTTTGTATCTCTGTACAAGAGTCGCTGCAAAGATACTATGTAGTGATTATAATTGTGGTCATGGTCAAGAAACACATTCCTTGTTTCACTGCTGTAGATAAAATCATGACAGGCAGAGAGATTGCCATGGGGAGGCAGAAGGGATTGTCTTACTCATTGGTGCTGTCCCCTCCTCTGCTCTCCTGCTCATCTGTATAGGTTGGAGGAGCTCTTCCTGTGCCTTAATGAGTATGAAGCTGTGACGCCCTCTGCGGTTCCATGTACCTCGCTCCGCCTGCTGCACATTACAGACAACAACTTACAGAACTGGGTGGAGGTGCGCAAGTTTGGGCCAATGTTCCCTGGCTTGGACACCCTGGTCATGGCCAATAACAACCTTGCCTCCATCCAGGACTCAGGGGATGTTCTGTGTCGCCTCTTTCCTAATCTCCGCAGCATCAATCTGCACAACTCAGGTACGGCCCTCACCACCTCTCCAAAGACACATTTTGCCAGTGTCCAGTCCTTATAATTGATATGTTTACTTTATTTTTACATAGGTCATGCTGAGGTATTCTGTAATGGGGACTACTCTGTCATTCCTGTAGCTAGCAGCGTCATAGGGAGTGACATGCTTAAATTCCAATCACTGCTAAAAATTTTGTGCATGTGGATCGAGTATAAGAGACATGAGTGGCTCAAAGATGACTTGAATTGTAGGAGACTTGCTTTTCTTCCTCGCCCTGCACATAAGACAGATGAAACACAATGACAGAGGTATGCACAGCAATTTAAAAAATAAAGTTATCGTTAAAAAATAAATAAAACTAAACAATGTGCCACAATTCGGTTCTATGATGTTCATTCAACATTATAACACTGAGTGTAGGCCGCTGAGTAAATTCTAAGCATTGGACGCGTTCTGTGACACCTTTATCAAATAATATACAGCTATATACTACTATTTTAATGTGTAAATTTTGCTTTAGGTATGGTGGGTCAGTGGTTAGTGTCAGTGTTTCACAGCGCCAGGATCTGAGGTTCAAATTTGCCTCGGGTCAATATCTGTGTCAAGTTTAAGTTCACCCTGTGCTTGCATGGCTATTCAATGGGTGCTTCGGTTTCCTCCCTCCCAAAGAGTGTGAGAGGGTGGATTAGCTCTTACAAAATTGGCCCAGTGTGTGGCTGTTTGTCTGTTTCCTGTTCTCCCATGGACTGGTGTCCCACCCTGGGTGTGCCCCACCTCATCTATGTCTGATGCGCTAAGCTCCAGCACTATGCAACCATGGCTGAGCAGTTAATAAAAAATTAACGGATTCATTAATTTGGTAATGTTGCTTTAGTGGGTCATAGACGTATTACAACTATACAGCTTCTAAACAGTGAAACAGCAACTACACAGTAACTGCGTTTAATAATAATCTGATGAACACTCAATTGAAATTAAACGCCCTCATATAAACACCTCTATTGGAACAGAGTAACCTGAACTAGCCCGTTCTGAATGAAAAGACTGTCATATACATTTAATAATCAATTGTGTTGAAACTTTACAAGAAAAGTGATTTCATACAGTTTATGTATTTGAACATTCTCATCAAATTAAGTGTTTTTTTTTTCTGAATATTATTGGGAATTAATTAATTCTGAAACACCAAATAGCATTTATACATAGTGAATGTCTTAAAATGCGGTATCAAAAAGCCATAAAGCAACAGGGGACAGCATGAAAAGCATTGGAAGAAAAGTAGCATACCATTTTAGTGACCAGAACATTGCTTTTGTGGCTCATAGAAGTAAAACAATTAAATGCAATGAATGAATGCAAAATATTGGAATTTGTATTTGAGTTTTTGAATTTAACATAGGTTGTCTTATATGTGGCGTTTAATATATTGCAGTAAAGAAATATCGTAAGAAAAATACTGAAAACATCAATCAAGTTACATCAACAACCAACACCACATACCCCTTGCAAAATTCAGCATTTCCGCTCAAATCCTTACCGGCTGCGGTGTGCAGCCTTTTGAAATTTATTTCCTCTGTAGCTCAGTAGGAGGCAGTCTCCTTCCACCCAAAGGCATGCACAGAGGCCTCCTGGAACCATCCGTACTTCATTGTTTCACTCAAATGAACCACATCATAGAGGGAGGTTTTCGGCGTAGGGGGGATCAGCCGTGTGGTTGATAATGATTGACTTTATTTAGTAGCTATTTATTTAGACAGAACCCCAGCCCATTAAACTAGAACTTTTCTCTAACGATAAAACACTCTGTGAACATGCTGCTGATCGTGTGGTGGAAATTGGATTGCATGTTCTGGTGAAGAGGTTATATTGAACAAGACAGCAATGGTTTGAAAAAAATAAAAGCATTTTCTAAAAAAGTGAGAATTGTTTATTCCTGGTTCCTTCTGCCAAGGTTTTTTGTCTAGGGCCTGCTTTTTAACTCTTTTTGTCCACTCTATTTTTTTTGTCCATCAACAAGATTTAACTGTTTTCTTGTAGTCTGTGGAGGCCCTGATGTAGATTTATGCAAAGACACTTGTTTTTGTGTTTTTTTTTTTTTGCGTTGCTTAGTTTTCCTGATTAGGTCCTCACACATTTATCAAGCCACATCTGTCTGTGCACGTATATGTGTGTGTTTGTGTGAGACAGGTCTGAACCAATGGGAGGATATAGAAAAGCTGAACTTCTTCCCCAAGCTGGAGGAGGTGAGACTGCTGGGAATTCCTTTACTACAGACCTACACCAGCACTGAGCGCCGCAGCCTCATCATTGCGCAGTGAGTGTGTGATCACTAGCATTCGCACACTCGACGAACCATACTCTGACCCTGTGAGCACTGCCTCTTAACTCTTAACTAACATTCACACACACTGATACTCATACACTCAGACACACATTACATTTCCACTCACTCAGCATAGCATCTCAGACTGAGAACACACGTACACACGCTGACGCTCATCCACAAAGACATGCAGACAATTGGCCCAGACATACATTCAGTCAACTTAATGCATTGACGCCTGAGTACAGACCCCGCAGTAAGCTTGTCCTATGCCTCTGCAGGCTGCCCTCTGTTTCTGTACTCAATGGGAGCATGGTGACGGATGGGGAGAGAGAGGATGCGGAAAGGTTTTTCATTCGCTACCACCTGGACTACCCTGAAGAGGAACTGCCTTACAGGTACAACGATCACGTATTGTATCTCAATACTGCCGTGACCATGATATCTGACCATGATACCCTTATTTAGTACCACTACATCTTCAAAAAGTAGAGAGAGCAGAGCTAAGTCTCAATAAAGGAAGACTTTAATGCACTTAATCAAAAGATACAACATGTTTTACATATTCTGATGTCTGAAAAATGTGAATGTCTTCAAAACATGGCTTGCAAAGCATATTACAAGTCACAAAGACACTTTACAGGGACAATTGTACAATATTTCTTGGGTCTGGACCCCTGCCTTTGGCTACAGTTGCAAGGAAAACTGGCTGGCACCTTAATAATCTTTAATAATGTTCAAACAATTACGGTCAAATGTTCTTGCGGGAGGCTGGCGTCATATCCACATAAATGTGACAATCCTGAGATATCGTAGCATCCAATAAGTAGGGCGGTGTGGGCATCTGGTCTGTGATGTTTGGTGGTTGCTATGGTAGGGATTGAGGTTGTTCAGTAGCTGAGAGTTTTAGTTGTAGCTGAGATATCTCAAATGATTGTGCACATAAGAAAGAGAACGGGAGACCGAGAACATAGTGGGAGATAAGGCATTGTAAATGCTTTATTACGGATGGTAATATAAGCTCCAAAGTGAAATAGTTTTGTGGGTGGTCACCTCAGTATTTATCTTTAGCAGCATACAAAGAGTATGGGTTTTAGAATAAGACACATGGCCAAGAGGTGGTCTAACATTTGTTCAACCAAAAGCAGAACTCAGCCAACTAGGGTAGGCCCCCTAGTGATGGTGCGATGGCAAGAATGGTTCTTATCACCAAATATTTTACAATAGCCACAGCCATTTATCTGTCACAATTGTGCAAGGAGTCAGAGAGGAGTGGGGCTTCTGGTGTGCTGACTTCAGCCTCTGAACTAGTAGATATACTTTTGGCTCAGAGGCCATTCTGTTTGGATTTTAACTGAGCACTTGGTCTTTAGCATCTGACACAATCGACCTGCCTCTAGATTAGGTCTTCCTTGCACACATGGGAAATTGAGCAGATCACAATGTGAAACTAAAAGGATGAGGCAAGCTTGGGCCCTATTCAGCGTTTCCCTTTTCACGGCGCTCTAACTACAGTGGGAATTTTGGGGTTGGCTAATTCTGGGAAACCAAGTGCCCTCCTTGCTAGGCGCATTCCACTTAACCTCAGGAGAATGTGGAGAAGGGATTTGCAGCAGAAGTGTGGTCTCTGATTGGGGAATCTAACCTTTGGGAGACAATGTGGCCAGTCTCTGGCCACTCAATGACTCCTTTGTGAGCAATGCTCTGATCAGAAAACTGATACACAAGGTGGTTGATTTTTCTCCCCCAACCCCCTCAAACACCACCCCTTATGCCCTCTTTTTTCTTAAATTAACCCCCCCCCCCCACACACCCGAAAGGAACACTCTCCCCAATTCAACTTGTAACTGGAGCTAACGGATCTGTTTTTAAAGGATATTTGAACAAATCAGACTAATTATGATCCAATTATTACTTTTTGGACCAAGCGAGGGATTCATTGTGTTAGGGGACAGAGACAAGTGGGGCTTCTGGTGTGCTAACTTTAGTCTCTGAAACAATAAATATACTCATGGCTCAGAGGCCATTCTCTGTTGGATTTTAACTGAGCAATTGGTTATAATAAGGCATGGTTTAGCGGCAACATTCTTGCCTCATCCCTGCTTTCATAACACTTAATTCATGTCACATCCATTTCTGTTCTCTGTCATTTAAGTTTATCGAGTTCATACAAGTCTGTCCATATTGTAATGTAGTTTGCAGTAAAATGTGAATGGGAACTATTGAAGAAAAAAAGGTCTTCGCTCTGTTTAGGAGGAAAGCTTCAGATTGACTCTGAATTTATTACAAACTTACAAGACATACAACACAGTCTGGAATGGAGAGATGGTTACAGCAGAGTACCTAAGTCTACCGACGCATCTCTGTTGCATACCGGCAGACATGGCTTTCTTATAGGCCAGTATCAAAGACAAACAGGGTGGGTCGACAATTTACATTCAGGACAAATGGATTTTACAGGATGGTTGCCGAACAACCATCTCAGTTGAGGGGGGGGGGGGGGGGGGGGCGGAAAAAACCCGTAACCCCCAGAGCCCCTTTG
>JAOYSI010003726.1:11154-47636 GCA_025775065.1 Hiodon alosoides
CCCCCCCCCCCCCCCCCCCCCCCCCCCCCCCCCCCCCCCCAAACAGCCTGTCACCCACAGAGCCCATTTGCTTAGGGGTCTGGCATCCATCCTCCCCTCTGGGAAGGGTTGTCGTTAAAGATACAGAAACAGGGAGACTTATCAAAAGGTGAAGGGGCAATAAAACACTTCAGGAAACATAGTGTTATATTTCTACAGTACAGAGCATTTTCTCCAGAATATTCTTCCATCGAACCAACTATCCCATATCTGACTCTCCCCCTTTAGTGATTGGAGCTCCATTAGCAGTTACTTTGAGTAACCCTGCTCTCATTCATGAATCAGGCCATGAACAGCCTCTTAAAAGAGAAAATGACTGTAGGTGGGCTGGTGTTGTAGCAGGAATGAATCTTGGAGCACATCCGTTTATACCTTTTCTTTTTATATAGGTAGTTTCTATAGGTAGGTTTATTGCATGATGAGAAAAAGATATCATCATCATATGTATTGGTTCAAAAAAGCCGTACATGTAGATATTAGAAAACGTACATATATTTAAGCAATGAGGCACGAGAGGCAGTGCTATACCTTGAATATAGGTAGATTCCTATAGCACTTCTTATATTTACGGTATAGCACTGGTTAGAGTGCTTTATTGCTTTTATAAAATGGTGACCACATATAAAAACAATAGGAGCATGTGCTTGTACGGTTTGGGAGTGATCATGAGGAGGCAAGAGTGCTCCATTGCGATTGACCATCTTTTACTACCGTATTACCTTTGCATCCCAAAAGAACATCTCAAACTTAAAAGAAAATAAAGATTCTTTGTAGTTCTACCTCATGGGTTCCCTAAAAAACAACAACCTAAAAAAACAGAAAAGCAAAACAATGCCTTTGAGTGGGAAAGCAAAATGAAAATAAAAGGCTCACATTCACTGCTGTGCCACTTTGGGCGACAGTATCTCTCTTGCAGGCAATTATTATCAATTTTCTTCCGTTTTCAGGGTTGTCTACCTGACTTCCTCACTACAGCATTTTTTCATCCAGTCCCATGGTTCTAAGAGACATAGCCTTTTAAATGTTTAAATGTATCGGCTAAATCAGAATGATTGGAAACAAAAGCTGTTGCTGCTCTTCCGGGTAGAAAACCAACTTCCTGCCTAAAATGGAAGCAACTAGATGCATGAGAAAATGAATACAGAAAACAACACTTACAACTGGGATCCCAGTATACTGAAAATATGCCAAAGAAATATGTACAGTTTCTGGAGGGTTGCCAACTCTCCCTGATTCTGCATTGATCTCTCACTGATTGAAAGAAATATTTGGAATATTTTAAGAAAATAAATGAATATAGGGAGTATGCTGAGATAACAGACCCTGACATAGTCTCTGGAGTTGCTTACCCAATATCCATTTTATAATTAATTAAATATTTATATATGAATGTTTAAAGTTTAAAGCTAAGTTTCTCTGTAGCTAGCAAACTAATGGATAAACATGTAGTCTGATCTCAGTTTGAAATAAAATTATCATATTGATTGTAACATTAGCTAACTAATACATTATTAAACTAACCTATTTTGCAATATTTACAATAGCTTCAGAGTGGGGAACCCTTTTCTGGACCAATCTAGCAAATTCATTTTAATACACGTTTGTGTTATTAACTAATGTTAGATTAAATAGCTAGATTGCTATCCTTTAGCTACCCACAAAGGATGACGTTACTCACAAAAATGTGTCAAATATGATATATAGCTCATTTCTTACAGTTAAGGTATGTTTACTCAATGCATTGTCTTCAAAGGATGAATTACTAATTATAATTGGATTCACTCTCTACATTTATTTTGTAAATCTAACAAAGAGATACTTGACAACCTACCAAAAGTTAATTCATATGCCCCAACAGATTTGCTTATTATGAAACTTAATATTTTTATTAATATCTAGTTAGTATATCTAGCTATAACTTATCAGATAGCTAAATAAAGCCGGACACCTTTTGGCTAAAGTGTGCTGCTGGAATGACATGTCTGTCTTTCAGTCGTTGCTCTTTTGTTAAATGCAAACTATAGAGACTAGCAATTTGGAGCCCTGTGCTGATAACTGCGACTAAAATACACAATTGACGATTACAGAAAAACAACACTAGGTTGTACTTGTTTAGTATGAAATGGTTATGTATCAGTTGTCTGCCATTCTTGCATAGAACACCTTACAGGGATAGAGAAAGGTACTTTGTATGAAACAAGTGGAGTAAGTGACATAAGAGGAGAATTCCCATGGCTTCATTGGGTACTGTGAGCAGAATTCAGGCTTGGGTCATCCATTGTTGAGAGGCTTTTTGGAAACTAGGGAAAATTGCTCTGATTAACCAGTTGTTACAGTGCCTTTCAAAGCGAAGCCTTTCTTAGAGATTTTATTTAATCGCTCCCGGCCTTATCTCTCCAGGGTCCCCTGGGGGCGAAAGTGCTTTCTCACGATTGTGTTTGAGGAGAAGTTAGGAAGGGAGCGAGCAGACTCTCAGTCCACAACAATAGAGAGGTTGCCCACAGCCATTTTTTTCATTCAAATTAGATTTTCATGGGATATATATTGTCTAATCAGTGAAGTTGAATGCTAATGGAAAGATTTATTAATGATGCTAAGGGGCATTGAAAACAATTTTTCGTTTTTGTAAATTTAAAAATATCAAATTTATTTTAAATAAAAATCACCAGAAGTTTATGCTCTGTAACCAGGACTGAGCTACATCTGAATACTCTTTTACAGTGAGCCCTCCGCTGCCCTGAAAGTTCTCTCCGACATCAGGTTCTGGCGCCAACATTCATGTTTGTCCTTCCTCCTCAGATACCACTGCCTGGTGACGAAGTATGGGAAGCTGGCGCCGCTGGCCGAAATCGATTTGCGGCCCCGCTGTCGTGCCAAGGTGGAGGTGCGATGCGAGGGAAAGGTGGAGCTGGTGAGCATTCGGCTGCATCAGACAGTGGCTGAGCTGAAGAAGCAGCTGAGGACAGTGGTACAGCTCTCCGCCAACAATATGCGACTCTACTACATTGACAAGGAGCTGGGCTGTGCCTTCGGGCCCGAGGAGATGAAGTACAGCACCCGTGCCCTGCACTCCTATAGCATCCGAGATGGCGATGAGATCCTGGTAGTCCCCAAGTCCAAGTGACATCCTTGTCCCCAGTCTCCCTCCGGTCCTTAATAGACTTTGTGATCCCTGCGTCCTGTCCTCCCCCCACACTGTCTGTGAAGCAACTGACAGGAATAACAGCCAATTCTCTGATTCGCTTTGTGCCCATTAGTCTGTTCATTGAGGTGATATGTGTCACCTCAACATTCTCTCACACACACATACCCACACACATTTATCGCTTGCACACAAATTTACTCACACATTCTCTCACACACAGATTTACCACCCTGCTAATATCCATATGATTTGGTTGCAATTTTGTATTTGTAATTTGATTTATTTACAGTTCTTTGTTGGGGTGGCACTCAGGCAGTGTTCTCAGAGCGGTGGTTTCCCCGGGTTTAGGGGAGGAAGGAACAAAGGGAACTGAATGGACCGCTCCAGCCCCTACAGTCTGGCTTCACAGTGAGACAGCCAAGGCGGGAATAGGGTGGCAAGGGGCCATTGCTGGGGGAGGGGAGGGGTATGTTTTGCGAACATAGGAACCGGTTGAGAGGGCTTGTCAGTTGTTAGTGATAATTATGTTAATGAATAATTATGTTCATGATCTTCAATACCAGTCAAATCGACTCAGGATAACCAAGGGGGTAGCCAGAGAAGCCTTTCCCATGACGTGTCTCATATTTTCAACTCCAAAATCGGCCTGCTTTTTAAAAGTTTCAGCGATTCACAACTATTTTTCATGTATGAAGCACCTTGATAGCAGGTGACGTTGGCTTGAAGTAGTTACCCAGTTGAGGTACCTGATTACAGCACAAAATACCAAAAGAGCAGAACTGATAGATTTTCACTTTAATTTGTTTAGGGTGACTGCCAAGTTCTGTAATGTTAACCACCGTGTAATTCCTTTTCATCTGTGGAAACTGGAGAACAAATTTTCTCTGTTGCTGTGAATTTAATCTTGGGAATTGCGGTCAGATTAATGCCTTAGGATTGTAGTTGAGAAAAGACATACACATCATTCTTCCAGTACAGAACACCTACAAGTGGTGCACGCACTGCAATCTACCAATTAGCTGGTTTTAAGAAACCTGGTACTGCTCAGCGTGGAGCATATTCAGGTGAGTGGTCCTACTGTATTGTGTTCTGTGACCGGCCACCCTCTTTCAGATAGGTGGGGGTGGGGGGTGGAGGCGTGCTGAGATGAGTCATGGAGACTGGGACCACGGAGAGCTTCCTGCCATAACCCATCTGGGGCAGAGAAGGAGGGGCGCGGTGTACGGTCAACCTTAACTGGCTGTAACCTAAACCAGCCCTATCGTCCAAGAGACTTCCTCAATGCTTGGCATACAATGGGTTCACCCGATGGGCTGTGTTCTCCTCAGAATCAAAACCGCCACACTGCATTAAAGTAGACATTCAACACCTTTATTAGGACCAACAATCTCAATGTCAGAGAAAGGCCTGGTTTAGTTTTTTCACTTCTGAGAGAGAGAGAGCGAAAAAGTGAGAGAGCCTCCCATGCGTTACCACCAGTGCTTGGGGATTGTTCTCGGAACTCAACTTGTGGGATAGCCGTTGCTATGCCATCTCGCTCTTTCTCAGCCATCTCTGACACTGATACAAGTGACACAGGTTTCAGCGGTTTCACTGTTCTCCTTGGCCGTTTTACGTCGATTAGACTCTGATTGCATCATGCTCCAATGGAGAACGCTTGTATAGCGCTTATTAATTGAAGGAAGACAATCTTACCTAATCTACTATAATAAAACAGTTGTTTGACAAACAAATTCAAGAAAGATCCAAAACTGAATTAATGTTTTACACGATCATAACAGTTTTACTGCAATGGCATTACTTTATAAAGGATCCAGTGCCCCTTTTGACCATGTTTGTTTTAAGAAATTTTTATCAAAACATGTACATGTTAACTTATTGTTTTAATAATGAATGAGAGATGTATGTCCATAAAAGGAAACATGACATGAAATAGAGAAGCAACAGATCAATTTGTGTACATTTTAATGCTGTTGATTTAAGTTATGCTAATTTATTGAATGTTTAGATTTGCATCAGTAAAAAGTATGCCCATCGAATAGGATTATGACTTGAAAGAATACAGTGTGATGGTGGACTGGTTGATGCTTGCTTCTTGAGGAGCACTACCGCAACAGATCACTGAGGGGGTTGTTTATTGTGTATATTTTGTGGTATATTGCTGTTGATGAGAGGCTCTGTGTGTACTGCGACCAGTGTTGCAGTGAGGGAGCTCCACTGTCCTGAAAGTACTTTGGTAAAATGTATTAATTTGCATGTTCTGGTTCCCATTGCTTGAGGACGTGACCATGTTATCCTTCTCCTGACTTGAAAACTCCAGGAGACTTGCTCCAGTTGATTAACTGCTCCATGATTTTATTTTTTTATATTTAAATATTTTAACTTTTTAAAATTTTTATTTAAAAAGTCAAATCCCTTACAAGTACTGATGTGATGTCTCTATTGTTTTGTTACTTTGCATGCTGTTTATTATCGTATAGCCAAATCTCCCTGTTGCTCCGAACTATTCAAAGGACGTGCATAGTTTTTTTTTCTTGCCTAATCAGTTCCATACCTTTCAGGTGTCTGGTTTACAGAGCACCCTTCTGCCTTCTCCTCAGTTCCCACCAAGTCGACTGGGTCCTGAGTGAGATCTCTGTTCATTGCCGTGCCACACCCCCATATCGAGTGTGGGAGCTCACTGCAACTCTACACTGGGGCGGGGGCGTGAACACTGAGCGCCAGTCGGTGCTAATGGACGAGATTTGTTTTCATTACGTGCTGTCTTGGTAGCTTTGGATAAGCCCTAAAGGTTTCCCCACATGGTCCAGATTAAAAAGGGTGTTACCCTTTTTACCCTTTTCGCAAGGGCAAAAGATTGGGTGCTACATGGATCCTACTTTTAGGCTAAACCACATTACGAGGTGCAAAATGTTTTAGCAGTTCTAATTTATTTATTTATTTACATATATTGACATGGTTGGATTTCTGATTTTCATTATTGGAGCATATGTTGAGACCCTCCGAGTATCAGCCATTAGATGGGGATACACACTACTAATGTACACTGCAGCATCATACCTCTGGCTTCCCTCTTTGATATGCAGTTGTAGGGCCACTAAATGAATGGGATGGCACTGTGTGCCATTTAAGTTTTCTAGTGTATATAAATCAATGCATATTGCTTTGAGAAAGGGAACCTTACCCTTTCATAGAGGTTTTACGGAGGCATAATGCCTTGTTTTTAAGGCCTAATAACCTGAGTAAAATGAAGCCATTCACAGTCAATTGAAAAAGGTGCTAAACACAGATTCAGCATTTAAGATCTCACTCTTCATTGCTGTGCTGAATGTTACTAACATCGGCACCCACTGGACTGTAGAGGCTTGTGGCCATGACGGCCCCCTGGGGAACACCAAGTGAATTGTAATTATGGAACATGGTACACAATAAGAAAAACATTGTTTATGTTGGGGAACGGGAAATTGGAGAGCATTCTGTTTTGTTTGCGGAGGTGATACATTTTGGAAGAGGAGCAGGGCCCCTGGGGGCTACTTCTGTTTGTCTATCAGCATCATTTACAAACTTGTGGCCGGGAACTGCCAGTTGCATTCAAAAACCACCAAACAATGGCAACAATCCATCTTTAGAGTATTTACCAACCCATGTGACCTTATTCATACTGTTGTTTTTTCTGCACGGGCCAGTTATGTATTTTAAGTTCCCATTATTTTAATGTATATGTTTGAATTATATATTCAAAAGGTATATATTGAAATCTGAACAAGGAAAACTTGTGAAGTATGTGTAATGTATGTAGTTTGGAGGATGGGGAATGGGTTAAGGTTACACTCTAGCACTGTAGCATGTAGTTCTTCTGTTTTTATGATTTTTAAATATGGAGCTCACAAATGCTCCGAAATGGAACAAGTCGTCAGTGTTCTTCATAGCCACTACCATCCTGCACCGTGTTATTTGATAGGAGTTGCGTGCTGTCCATGCCCGTGCCTGAGTGTTCGTCACTTCCTAGTAATGAGATGTACCAGAAACTATTATGAAAATTTTACAAATCCAATTAGATTTTTATTTTTTAGATAACATCAATTATAGTGCTTAGCCAAATAAATAATAATAATTGTTTTAAAAGGACGTGTGAGGAGTGCTCACCACATTCAAAATAGGTTTCCAAAACCAGGATTTGCCTGGCAATGTGTGTGCTCTTTAGTGTGTGGTGTATTGTCTCCTCTAATGCTCACTCAACAGAAAAAGGTTTAACATTGATATAGGTTTAAAATTACGTGTTAACTGATGGATATGACAGCTTCATATATACAAGTTAACACAATCCAAGGTCACTACTGCTAGGCTGTGGTGCCCAGTGAAGTACTTGTCCTACTTTTGTCCCTGTGTGGGACACAGAAGTGTTTGCAAACTAGGATAGCCAAGCACCCTCACAATTATTTCAGTGAACCTTGACTTTGAACAGATTTATTAAATCTTCACGAATTTTCTGATTTTAAACCTGTTGACATTATTTCACCTTCTACACATCTTCTCACTACATTTATTACGGTAAAACAATCTGTTTTATCTGTGACCGGATTTGAAATGTAGTTGATAGTCCATAGCAACACTGACATTTTCACTGATATTGCCTGCTGTTTTTCGAGCAATTCAAAGATGGATATTAGACAAAATACACTCATTTGCCAGTTTATTAGGTATACCACCCAGTTCAGGAAACTACAGTTCTACAGACAGTGAGTCACTTGGCTGTGGCTTGCTATATAAAGCAGGCAGATGGACTCTGATTCATTCTGTTACCCTTCGATCAAAAATTTTAACAGGGCAAAATGAGTGAACTAAGGTACTCTGAGAATGGTATGATCTTTGGTGCCAGGCGCGTCGGTTCCAGTCTAAGAAATCACTGCCCTTTAAGGACTTTTCATGCACAGCAGTGTCTTAGGTTTACTGAGAATGGTGCAAAAAACAAAAAACATCAGTGGCTGTCCTGTTAGTGAAAACAGATTATTTATGAGAGAGGTTGAAGGAGAATGGCAAGAATCATGAACTAGGAGGTGGGTCATAAACGGGCAAATAACAGTGCAGGACAGCATCTCAGAACTCATAATTTCTTGTAACTGGTGGGTTATTACAGCAGACGACTACACTGGGTTCCACTCCTTTTAGCACAAAAACTGGTAGGAAAAATACTAGAAAATTGAGTGGAAAAACATTGTAGAGTCCAATGAATCTTGGTTCTTGTTGCCTCATAATTATGTGTGATGGAATCCATGGAACTATCCTGCCTGCTGTCCATAGTAAATGCTGTTTGTGGTGGCGTAAGGGTGTGGGCAATATTTTCCTGTCATGCTTCAGGTCCCAGGTGACCAGGTACATGCCTTTATGACTACAGTTTACCCTTGGGTGTGTCAGCGTTCAGTTTACTTGAGTGGCCTATGCAGTCCCCAGTCCTCAACCCAATAGAGCATCTTTGGGATGAGATGGAATGGGCTGTTTCCCACATGAATGAATCGCCTTCCAGTCTGCATCTACTGCGTAATTGTTTCGTAATTGTGGAACAATTCTGACATGTTGTAGAACCCATTCAGGCTGTTCTGGAGGCAAAGGGGCATCCAACACTAGATGGGTTATCCTTAATAAACTAGTCATTGTATGTTAGCAATGCTTTATTTCAACTAAGGGTGACTGACTTAGCCACTGTGTTTCAGACAGTTACCTTTCAATTAGTCTCTGATTTTCACCTGGAATGCCAAGTAACATAATTTTCTATGCATATAATGTAATTTGAATTACACAATTAAGAGGCAAGGTGGACAACAACCCTTTGGACTCCCTTGAGGTGCGGAGTAGTTTACCTAAGCTTTAGACAGATTGGTGAAGCATTGACGAATGACAGTGTTTAGTCATTTTTAGAGTTAGCATAGCCAATAGCCTACAAAGACTTGGCTCAAAAATAACCGGCATTATGAACAAATAACCCTTGGGTGGTGGCATTAAGCACTAGGAATTTGTTTTAGGCCATAACTACCAGTTCTCTCAAACGGGGCGCTAACCTAAAGTTACAACTCTACTTACTTAAAAGAATGTTAAGACAGCAGAACTTGTGCATCATCATCAGGGCTTAGTCTGCCTGGTTGCAGTACTGTTGGACCACAGATACCATTACCAACCACCTCTGGAAAAGATGAAGGGAATTAAATGATGGGTTGAATTTTGTAGGTTTTTTTTTGTGGGTTCATGGACTAGGTTAAAGTAGCTTTTTACTTCTCTTTCCATGACTAAGACTTTGCTAAAAAGGGAACCTGGGTAACTTGTATTATGATACACCCCTGGTAGTATAAAACCTGGATCAAGGGTACAGAGCACTGAACAGAGCTCATTGTACAGCTTAGAGGCGGAGTCATCTGGATGAAGGTTTGGGTTACTTAAGGGGAATCTGTATTGTGGATGGGAGGAGTGGGTGCAGGACAGGGCCAACTGCTGGGCAATAGAGGTTAGAGGCTTGACATCAAGGGACAAAAATTGGAATCAGATAACTGCCAGACTTGGATCTACTTGAATTCAAGTCAATGACCTTTTTAAAAGTTCAATGTTTGGTCCACAACAAGGGGGAAAACTAGCTAACATTATGTGACAAAGACGTTTGACCCCCAACTGCTCCTCCTGGGGATCTCCTTCGTTAATAGCTTAACAACTCAGTAACTTTGATGTAATTTTTTTTTAAAGTAGAGAAATATGTGTTGTTTAAATGGGATGAAAAAATTAAGCCATGTGCAGAGCCGTCTCTGAAGAGATCAGCCACTATATAATCATTAATGTGGTTTCCTCACCTTAGCTCAGCGGTGCTTTTAAAATAGCGCTCCTATTTTCTATTTATTACACTATGACTACATATACTGCAATGTGATCACAACCTTAAAAGATACAATTCAAAGCAAAACAAAATTACTGACTTAATGAGATGGGATAGCCTGAATGTCTGTGATGATATGGTCCATTATTGGTTTTATCATTCAAATTACTAGTCATAGATTTTCCTCCACTTGATGATGTTGGTCTTGATTGCTGAGAGTGGTAAAAAGTGGCCTTGCACAAGTAAGTTAATGCAAACGATAGAAGCACGTCCAATGCCTTCTCTGACAAGTGAGGGTATTTGTTATGCATTGACAAACATAACTCTGGAAGGGGCGAAATGCTGATTTTTAGCATTTTAGTAGTGTAATTAAACTCCTAATTTAACTATATAATTTAAACCATATTAAGCTCTCAAGAGTGCACCCCTAGTTTGTTCACTTCTAGCTCATTTGAAGACAGTCAACAGGTGAGTCACCATAGAGCCACAAACATATCCTCCATGTTATTGGAACTTATCAGTTGATCTTTCCCATCTGCCAGAAGACCCCATCACCCGTCCAACATGAGATTAATTTGTTGGAAAAGGCTATTGGTACCTTTTCATTTGTTTTTAAACTCTTCTGTACAGTCGTGGTTAGGGTGTTTTTGAATTCATAAGGCTAAGAGCTGTGGGATGTAAAATAATCTTTAAAAGCCTCCGCCACCTGCTTCCTCTTCAACAACAGGAGCTCAGGCCTGGTGTTCATTCTTGCTGCCTCTCTTACACATTATGCTCTCATCTTTCCAACACTATCTTCCTAACAAAGGCCTTTCTGACTCCCTATTTCTTCCCAGCCTTTATCAGCCGGGATTCACCTGCGATTTCCCTCTCTCAGAAAATCGATGCAATCTTGCAGGAATCTATGGAAATGAGCCCCCTTTCTCTTGTGTGTGTTGCAGATGAGGTGATCTTAATTAGAGGGGAAACAACAAGAAAGGGACACACAAATGTATCCCTAAGTGACTAATGTAGCTCAGTAATTCTATCTTCCCGTTCATTATGCCCCTCAGTAAGTGCGTGGCTCTGTGCTTTTAAAAAAAGATTTTCCAATACAGAGTGTACCCTGCCGGGAGAGCGGTTTGGGAATTAAGACTAAATCCAACAAGCTGACATTTCTTTCAAAAATCCTCTTTGTTCAAACAGTCTTAGCCTCTATGCTTGGAAAAAACTAAGGTCTGGTTTCAACCTTACTCTCCTTGTAATGCCCACTCCCAATGCTTGCTTGCTCTCTCTCTCTCTCTCTCTCTCTCTCTCTCTCTCTCTCTCTCTCTCTCTCTCTCTCTCTCATTCAGCACACCTACCAGCTGCCCCCTCCCCTTCCCATCAGTCTACCCCTTCCCCAAAACTATCATCACAGATTAAGTTAAGCACTATCCCTATGAAAAAAGAAATTGCGCCACTCCAAAAAAACACGTCCCGAGACTGCAGGCCTTTTTTGTTGTATTTACTCTTTCTCATTTTCTTCTGAAATCCATCGCACAGCCTCTGGCACAAGATTTTTTTTCCTTCCTTGATTATTGTAATTACCAGTAATCTGTAAGAAGTGGTCGGAAACTGCATCTGTAGTGGACTTCCCATTCCTCTCTCCTACCCTCTATACCCCATCCAACCTCCGTTGTTGCCGCTGTCCTCCCCAGTCAAACTTGGCCACTTTTTTTATGTCTGTGGATGTTACCCAGTTTAATGGTTGAGGGGCCTGTGGTGTTGGAAGCCTGGTGACAGGTGTTAAGCAAGTTTGTCTTCAGAGGCAGGTAAGTGATTCCGGACGCTCTCTTTGCAGGAGCACAGAAGTAAAACTGTAGTTTGCTTATATTGTCTTGATTTGGGGGCATTGGGTGTCTGGTATCAGGTCCTTACTTATTTTATTAATTAATGATTTAGTTTGAATTGGTCATTTCAATACCTTATCTATTACATAACTCTGTTACATGTGAAAATGGTAGCAATCACAGATGTGAAGTGTGAAATTTATTGTGAAATCTTTTATTGTGCTTATTGTGTGTATTTCAATGAGGAAAAAAGGCAAGAGTTTGACATTCAGGATCCTGGAACCAGGTAAGAGTATAGGTCAGTGGAGGGGGGAACTGAAGAGGGACCAAACCTTAATAGCATTGAGAAAAGGACTTGAAATGAGTAATTACAAAACCCCTACCTTTGTTATTGGTTTACACCTTAAAATGTACTGTAGAACTGTTAACTTCCTTCAACAAGTGAATAATAACATGCATGATTATATCTCTCCTGGCAAAGCACACATGTTAATCTTCAAAATTAATTAATCTGACGGAAATACCATTGGTAGTATAACACCCATGGTAGTTTTCACTATTTTAGTAGATTTACACATAACGTGACATAATTTACACATAGTGTGTATGTGAAAGGAAATCTTTTGGACACTACAAGCAAAACCTCATAGAAAAAAAAAAAAGACATTAAATAGTTTGTCGATAGTAGGAGTTAAAATTCTGTGCTTCACACATGCTTCCTCAGTTGTACATTTACCTTTTAACAGACTGGATTCCTGCTGTAAGAGGTATTGATGTAAATCAGAGGTCTCCAATCAAGTTTCTGGAAAGACCCAATCCATTTGTTTTTATAGGCTGCTTTTAGAAATTATAACTGATATTGAGTGTATTGTGAGTCAATATTTACGAGTACAATATTTAAGATTAGGATACAATTAAACAAGGGGGAGAGAGCTGGTAAATTAATGGATTGATTTATCATTTTAATAATAATAATACTGGCTTCATCTGAAATCTGATCGCTTTCTGACTCTGGGGAGACATTTAAATAAGATGCTGTCCCAGAGTTAATCGCATGCATGTCAATGACTGAGTTTAATCATGGATACTCTACACTTCATATTAATTTTCAACACTAATTGCCAACATCTCTCTGCTATAAAATATATCTTAAAATCAACCACCCCCCCGTGAACACTAGTATGAAGTAAAACACCTTCTAATCACCAAATCTAAACCTCATTGAATCTTTATGGGAAATTCTGGAACAGAGTTTCCACATCCTTCATTTTTCAAAGAAAGAACTGAAGGCTTTCCTTCTTGGGTCCAATATTCCACTAGAAATAGTTTGAAACTTATATTCCAGGACGGTTACAGCTGTCCTGAAGGCAAAGCCCCGTTATTAGTTCATTGGTGTTCATATATTGCTCATATATTATCATATATATAATATATTATTATTATTATATATCCCTGTAGTTCAAACCTTTTGACCAATCAAAACAGAACTTCTTCTCTGCTGCCAAAAAGACATGGCACACAAACAAGCAGGCACCGAAGCACTTTCAAACCCATGCTCTTTGCCTGCAATGGCATGGACATAAGCAGCCAACTGGATTCCCTTGGCATTGTACGCCCTTGTCCCCTACCGAGGTGCACTCACATGGAACTTCGGAGAATGTGATCCCCACCAAATTGTTCCCTGCCGGTATAATGGGAACCTTTCAGGGCTCAGTAAAAGGCTACGTGTCGCAAAGATGGGGAAACTGTCCCAGGGAGGCTTGGGAGACTGCTCTTTAAGAAGAGACATTTTGAAAATTCAGCAGCCTGCTCCCTTTCGTCTATGCGTGTCTGGTTTACGTACCGCAGAACTGCTTCTTCATTTTCATGGGTTATCAGGAGAAAGACATCAGGAAGACATGCTTCTGAATGTTTTGCACAGTAGTGCTGTTGGGTGACACTAGCTTAGTTATGCTTCTTCTAATTTAGGAGAGGTTGGCCAACTATAAGAACATTAAGTATAATTTTTTCGCTTTTTTTAAAGAAGAAAGTGACTGAATGCTGGGCTCTCACAGCTGGACCATTGTCACAAGGCAATTAGGCGTTACGCAGATAGCTTTAATGTCGAAATCCCACTTGAATACTCAGTTTGTGAAAAATAACATGGAGAAAGATAAGCCGCTTATAACTATCACAGATTTGGCAGTGAGAGTAGAGTCTCTGCGATACAAGAGGCAATGAACCATCGTCAACTTAATGTTCATGATCACATTTTTGTGACATAGTGGTATGTTGCTATATCACAGTGACATGATATGGATATTATTTGTAAGCTGGGGTGGATTTAAAGACCCCATCAAAGTATGGATCAAAGTTAGAATTTGTGGTGTTACTGTGGTAGAAGTGGTGTATTTGTCATATTTAAGTGGAAATATTTCTGAGGAAAGTTTATTATATTTTGAATCTCTTCTTCTTCATGCTTCTCTCCACTGGTATACTAGGATGATCAAACCAAGCACTTACATTGTCTTCATCCACCTTGTCTACCTCTTGATTCCCACCGGTAAGATCACTTCCCTTTTCTCAGGCATCATTGTCCCGTCTCTCTACTGTCCACTATACTGCAGTTTCCACAAGGTATGATAGGATTTTTTGGAAACGTTACCAATAACAGCCTTTTCAAAGAGCTCACTTATTGTTATTTCACATTAGAATGATATTAAAACCCAAAATTGATCTTTTTGTACAAGGAGTTGTTTGTATATCATTCAAAATGAATGGAAAAATTCTACATAATATGCAGACATAAGAAACTTTGTAAACATTGTATCAATAGAGACCACCCATGTCATGTTAAACAAAATGGACATTTATTTTATCATTAATGTAAAAGTTGTAATTTGAAATGCATCTGACCTACCTAAATGATATAGCCTCCGAAGTCTCTCTGACAATTTTCCTCTTTCTATCTCTTCATAGCAAATGCTCAGGATATCTTGTACCCCTTCGGGCTGGCCAATGGGGATTCTGAGACCCCCAAAATGGATGATGGGAGTTCTTCTGAAGTTCCCCTGCTTATCCCATTTATTTTCTTTAATGTACCCTATCGCTCCATCTTTGTGAGTTCCTTTTGTGTGGCTCTATAAATTCCAACTACTGAAAAATCTAAACGCTCAGTCATTAAAAGTGCTTGACCAAGGGTAGGCTGAGCCCCGTGAGCTGGAGTTTGGCAATTCAGATCTTGCTCAAATCATAGGTCCATTGCAACCGGGAGAGCGCAGCAGCAACGCACAATTGGCAGAGCACCTTCAGGGCTAGGGTGGTTTATATCGACAGGGCTTCTCTCGGGTCGTTGCTTAGGAGCATCTCCTGCTTCCTGGGTGCCTGCAGGCTAGCAGTACCAGTGAAAGGGACGTGCCACTCCTCCAATCAAGCTGAGATGCATTTGCACAATTGCCAATTACAAATTGTGATTCCAATTAAAAACCAAAAAATAAAAAATGAAAAACTACAACTTGTGACACTGTGCTTTGTGTCAAATACACTTTCAGATGTTGGCATATTTCAAAATGTAATTTGTTTCTTATGCATCTATAGTAAAATATTTTATTTATTCTGTGTATTGTAAATAACATTCCATATCACATGCATTTAGTTATAAATTATTATCCCATAGTATTGAATATTTTTTTCTTTTGATAATGGAGCAATGGATAATAAAAGCTCTGATGTTATGTCCCTGCAGGTCAACAACAACGGCGTGATCTCATTCAATGTGCAGGTTAGCCAGTTTACGCCTGAGGCCTTCCCCCTCACTGACAGCCGCTCCTTCATTGCACCCTTCTGGGCCGATGTGCACAACGGTATTCGTGGTGACGTGTATTACCGTGAGACCACCGACCCTGACCTCCTAGAGAGAGCCAGCCAGGATGTCCGCAAGTACTTCAAAATCATGACCTCTTTCACTGCCACTTGGGCTTTTGTTGCCACCTGGCATCTGGTTACTTTCTACGGAGGCAGTCAGACCACGCCGGTAGGTAGCAAAGACTCCTATTATTGCTAAATATCAGCTGGATAATATGAACTGTATCACACATTTAAAAAAAATTAGTAAATATGTTTACTAATAAGTCATTATCTCTATAGGTGAATACATTTCAGGCTGTGCTCATTTCCGACGGCGTCACTCACTTTGCCATGTTTAACTACGGGGAAATCACCTGGAGCACTGGAACTGCCAGTGGCGGAGATCCGCTGACTGGTTTGGGCGGCACCACAGCACAGGTAATTCAGGAGCCGTGGGAAAGTCTGACGGCTGATTTCAGACTGTCCTGTATAGTCTCCTTTAAAACCTTATATCTTTTCCCCTCTCTCCAATTTATATAAATTATATTGCTTCGTTAACACACATCTATTCAGTCTCAACCAGAGTGTGAATGCTTTTTGACTGTGACCACACATGCCATAAATACATAGAAACGTGTCTAAATCTGGATTGATGAAAGTTAAAAATATATTGTTGTGCTAAATCTTTAAAATAGCATAAGGACTTTAATATAATCAATGCAGCGTAGTGTTTCTGAGCTTAATTTCAAATCGTTTGTTCCTCTCACACCTCTCCTTATCAGTCAGGTTTCAATGGTGGAGACATCAGTCACTTCTTCAACTTACCTGGGTCACGCTCTAACGAAGTTGTCAACATCGAGCAGACCACCAATGTCAACCAGCCTGGACGGTGGCTCTTTCGTGTTGACACTGAACAGATAGATCCAGCATACGGGTGCAGCTACAATGGTGTGTGTGTGTGTGTGTTTATATTATGGGTATACTATAGGGCTCAGCCTCGCATTCTCCACCATATTTGGGTTTTCCCTTGTTCACGGGATCGTTTGTCCGTAAAAACACCCAGGCACTAAA
Organism: Hiodon alosoides; assembly: GCA_025775065.1. Classification (NCBI taxonomy): domain Eukaryota; kingdom Metazoa; phylum Chordata; class Actinopteri; order Hiodontiformes; family Hiodontidae; genus Hiodon; species Hiodon alosoides. Next base: position 27,902 of record JAOYSI010003726.1, read on the forward strand.
AACATTTTTTCTAAATTTCAAACACATAAAATCTAAATAAAAAAATTCTCACAAGCATGCATGAACGAACATCTTTCTATTTCTGAAAGTCTTCTTTGCTCTTGTTTGCTGTTTTTGGGGTTTTGGGAGTTTGGGGGGAGTCACTTATTCCGCTCTGCAACTCTGTGCACCCACCAGGGCGGTTCTACCGGCGTGGGGAAATCTTCTGGCTGTCAGACCAGTGTTCCCAGAGGTGTCGCTGCCTGGACCTGGACAATGAAGTGATGTGCCAGGAGGCTCCATGTGGGCAGCTGGAGACTTGTGAGCAGCAGGAGGGGGCATACCGTTGTCAGCCCACCCGCACCAGCACCTGTGTGGTGTTCGGCGACCCACACTACCACACCTTCGACGGTTTCCTCTACCATTTCCAGGGCACTTGCTCCTATCTCCTGGCTCGACCTTGCTGGGAGACTACCGGGCTACCGTCCTTCAGTGTGGAGGCCAAGAACGAGAATCGTGGGGTGGCCGCGGTTTCTTGGCTGCGTGATATCACAGTGGAGACATACGGTCACCGTGTAACCTTGCCAAAAGGTGGCCAGGGCACCGTGCAGGTAAGACTCTGGTGAAACCCCAACTACAGTTAATTATGCCTCTGTTTTCCAAAATATTTCCAGAATGTGTGTCTTCCACACCATAAAAAATGTTTTGGCCTTTTAAGGTTAGATGATGTGGTCAAGTAGTTCACCAGTGTCTATGTAGTTAACGGAAACGGAGACTCTGCTGGTCTTTTTCCCCAGGTAGACGGTCTGATGCAGACTCTGCCTGTGCAGCTACAGCTAGGAGCTGTGCGGGTGTACCAGTCTGGTGTGGCTGTGGCACTGGAGACAGACTTTGGGCTGCTGGTGACATATGATGGGCAGCACTACGCCTCCATCTCCTTACCCAGCTCCTACTTCAACAACACCTGTGGGCTATGCGGCAACTACAACGATGACCCTGCTGATGACCCCGTCTTACCCGACGGCTCCCTAGCAGAGAGTGTGGTAGAGTTGGGCAGCAGCTGGCAGGTGGAGGATGCCGACTGGCGCTGCACGGATGGCTGCGCCCTCAACTGTAGCCTCTGTGATCCAGTCGTGGAGTCCTTCTACTTCCGGCCCGACTACTGCGGCCTCATCAACAAAACGGATGGGCCCTTTCGCGACTGCCGCACTGTGGTAGATCCCACCGCTTTCGTGTATAGCTGTGTCTATGACATGTGCAGCAACCGAGACAACATCACCACCCTCTGCCAGGCCATCCAGGCGTACGCCTTAGCCTGCCAGGCTCTGGGGGTTACCATCCGCTCCTGGAGATCACGTTCCTTCTGTGGTGAGTCCGTGCCTCTAATTTGTTATAAAGCAAAACAGAAAACATACTCATTACATAAATGTATGTTGTCAAAAATTTTACATTTGTATATGGTCAAATGATTTTTAATGTGTACCACATGCCAGATTGCTGGGAATTACCAACATGTTAATTTTCCACTGCAAATTATAGTGAAAATAAAAGTGAATATTTAACAATAACATAAAATTTTCATGCTCTCAACTTCACTCCACTTAGCCCTGCCGTGCCCTGAGTTCAGCCACTATCAGGTATGCACCAGCAGCTGCCCTGCCTCCTGCTCCGATTTGACAGCTCATCTATACTGTGCCCACCCCTGCACAGAGGGCTGCCAGTGCGATGATGGCCACGTGCTGAGTGGGAGTCGCTGTGTGCGGCGGGATGACTGTGGTTGTGAGCGTGATGGCCTCTACTACCACCGCAACGAGAGCTTCTGGGCGGCAACACTTGGTGGGAGTGGCGAGTGTGTGCGCCGATGTTCCTGCGGCCTGCAGGGAGAGATATCCTGTTTCAATGATTCGTGCAAGGAGGGAGAGGTGTGCACGGCAGAGCTTGGTCAACTGGGCTGCTACCCCCGCCGTGAAGGTGTCTGCTTGCTCTCGCAGACCCTGGTGCTTTCCACCTTCGATGGCACTGCCCTCTCCTTTCCGGACGAAAATTCCTACTTCCTGCTAAAGCCTTGTGGGGCAGGGGTGCCAAATGTCTCAGTTGTGGAGGTGAAAATCGGCCGCCGGCTGGTGAACAAGGGCCCCAACTGGGTCCGACCTGTGGTGGCACGGGTGGCCCAACTAGAGGCGCAGCTTGGTGGCTTTGATTTCGACATAGTCAAGGTCAGTACTATAGCGGTGCCATGTGAGGTCAACAAGGTCATTAAATACATATAAGAGGGAGAAATTAGCAGCAGGTGAAAATGATTGCTGGAGAAATAGTTTTAAAAATGCCTTGAGTAACATCGCGTATTATAACAGCCGTCGCCAAGCTCGGTCATGACAATGATTTGCTGTGATGTGTGACCTGTTGCGGGTGTTGCTTGCAGCTGAATGGTGAGCCTGTGCCACTACCTTACATCCACCCCATGGAGACTCTGCTGATTTACCGCGCCCCAGGCAATGCTACGGTGATGGAGTGGACGGGTCTGGTGAAGGTGCGCTACACGAGGCAGGGCCTACTCAACATCACCCTCTCCACACTCTTCTACAATGCCACATGTGGCCTGTGTGGTCACTTCAATGGCAACGCCTCTGATGAGCTGCGCTTGCCAAATGGCCGTCTCGCTGAGAGCGCAGAACTCTTTGCGGAGGGCTGGCGGGCCATCGCTGATGACCTGACATGCAACGGAGACTGCGAGGATCTGTACCGCATGTGTGTAGACCTGCGGCTGTACCAGAGCCCATGGATGTGTGGCAACATCAACGACCCCAGCAACAGCTCCTTCCTGGCCTGCCACTCCGCTGTCAATCCCTCAGCATTTTTCCGCAACTGCCTGTACAACATGTGTGTCCGTGAGGGGAACCGCTCCGCCCTCTGCTCTTCCCTGCAGGCCTATGCTTCTGCCTGCCAGGATGCCCAGATCACCCTGGGGGCCTGGAGGAGTGCCACCGGTTGCCGTATGTATCCTCCCCCCAACACTCAGCTGCCCTCAGCTAATGACCTGTACTTAATAAGAATCATTATATTGACTTATTAAAAACTGTAATTAATAAATAGAAAGATAAGGTATAACATGTCTACATAACTAAATTAATTAACAGTAATAAACAGAATCAAAAGTGCTGAATGTGATTCCTAATGTTGGACTTTTGACATTGAGCGTCGGTTCAAAACTTGGCTGCAATATTTTAAAAGGTATAAGAGACAGAGAGACTAACTAAACCCAATGGGTTTATAATATGTAGAGATCATTGTATTCTCATCACAACCTCACTCTCCTGTGCTATGTGCTTGTAGCCTTGCCCTGCCCTGAGAACAGCCGTTTCGAGGAGTGCACAAGTGCCTGCCCGCTTACCTGCACCAACTTGGAGCCAGAGGGGCTGTGCCCGCTGCCGTGCTCCGAGGGCTGCCAGTGTGAGGAGGGTTTCGCCCTGAAGGAAGGGCAGTGCATCCCAAAGAGCGACTGTGGCTGCCTGCATCGCGGCCTGCAGCTGGCCACCAACGAAACCTTCTGGACAGACTGGGAGTGCCAGGAGCGTTGCTTTTGCAACGGCACAGACAACAGCGTGTACTGCCACCCTGCCCCTTGCCGCCTAGAGGAGTACTGCCAGGAGGACAGTGGGCTCTACTTCTGCCAGCCGCGCACCGAGGCTGTGTGTATTGCTGCTGGATATGGGCACTTTCTGCCCTTCGCTGGCGTGTCCTTTGAGCTGCAGAGCAGCTGCTCACTGCGGCTCGTCACCACCACCTGCAGGAGGGAGGGGGAAGTGGTGGAGGTTGGGGACAACTTTGGCGGTTTTCCGCCATTCCAGGTGTCAGTGAGGAATGAGGATCGAGACACAGGACAGGCAATCTGGGTTAGAGGCTTTGTCCTAGAAGTCTATAATTACGAGATTGAGGTCTCTCGGAGTTACAAACACACAGTGACGGTAAGCCGGAAAAGCCAAACATTTTGGACTAAAACCTGCAGGATGGGGATTTCATTTTTAAATTTGATAACAGTTGTGTGTAAAATGGCGGCAGGAATACTGATTATAAAACTTAATTATCAGTGTGCTACGACTGAAATTGCAGAGAACTCTCATGTCGCCCCACAGGTAAACAAGGAGCGTCTGTATCTGCCCCTCAAGTTGGGACCTGGAAAGGTCAACATATTCACTTTTGGGCTGCAGCTAGTGGTGGAGACAGACTTTGGGTTGAAGGTGGCATTTGACTGGAACACCTTGCTCTTGTTGACCCTCCCTCGTAGCCTGTACAACACCACCTGCGGCCTGTGCCAGGGCCTGCCTGCAGTGCCTCATCTCACCACTACAGAATGGGGTATGTCGTGGGCTGACCGGGATACCTTCTGCCAGGTTGGCTGTGGAGACGCTTGCCCTCGTTGTGGCCTGCTCGAGCGAGGGCTGGCGGCAGACAATGGTCTTGCTGTCGATAGCGCCAATGACAATGGTAACAGTAACAACAATTACAATAACAATGGGAACCATAACAATGGCAACCAGAACAGCCGGTTCCACCTTGGGGAGGGTCTGTATGGCTATGTGGAGCCAGAGGCTGTGAGGTTGTGTGGGAGCATCATCGATCGAGGTGGAGCGTTTGCTCGCTGCCACAGCAAGGTGGCTCCGGCCTACTTCTACCAGAGCTGCCTGCAGGACACCTGCTTGGATCAGGGGGCACAGGACACCATATGCAATTGGCTACAGATCTATGCCAGCACCTGTCAGACTCAAGGGGTCCCTGTGATAGGGTGGAGGAACACTACCCCCTGTGGTAAGTGCCTAGCTCTGCTTAACCCTTTTATTCTAATGGAAGTTTATTGGGAGAGCGCCTTTGCTTGATTTCTTAGAGGCACTTCACATTGAGCTCAGTCACATTGCAAGCTTTAATTATTCTCAACTTTGGTCCTTGGGACGTGTGATGCTGTGAAAGCACCCTCACCTCCGGGAGCACAGTCAAGGTCTGTGGGTGGGGGGCATGCCTATTTTGTCAGGGTTTTAGCTCAGCAGAGATGTGAGAATTTAATGTGGATCTGGGTTTTTTTGTTTAGTCAAGAAAAGGGCCATCTTTTTGGAATATAAGTGATGGAACTAACTCGGTCTTGAAATATTGTCTACGATAGACAGTATTTTTAATAAACAAGATTACAAACTGCTAATAGCCATCAACAAATAAAAATGATTATTTTTTTACTTTTTCGCACTTCACACTCTTGCAAGATCTGGCACCACATTTCTTTTACAAAATACTTAGCTGGAGAGCAATTACTTTCAGAAAGAAGGCTCACAGAGATGGCTAGGTGCTTGGTCCCAGCTTACATGTGTTCTCTAAACATTTCTGTAGAATGGCAGCAACATAATTGTGTTAGGAAAATGTCGTGCGCACCTTTTCAGTTTTAAATAGAAAGGTTCCCAAAAAATTAGGGTGAACTTTTTAAAAACAATTTTTCTCTCTCTCACGGTGATGCGTAGCACTGACTTGCCCGAGCAACAGTCACTATGCCAGCTGCATGACTGTGTGCCAGCCCCAGTGTGCCCCACGTGGGCATCGCGACTGCAACCACTATTGTGTGGAGGGCTGCCAGTGTGACCAGGGCTACGTAATAAATGGGAAGAGTTGCATTCTCAGTCAGAACTGTGGTTGCTACACCGACGGCAAGTACTATGAGGTGAGACATGGCCATCTCTTCTTCTTACATTTCCTTGACCCCTCCTGATGGTGTGAGATGGAGGTTATCCTCAGGGAGGGAATCTACCTCTCATATCTCATATATTTTTACCGTCCTAGGCAACATGGCTTACAACTGCATTCATGAATATTGTTTGAGGGTACAATGCATTTCATTATCCATTCATAACAAAAAAGGAAAATGAAATAGTATGTTGCTTACTCCCAACTCCAACTCTTCTTCTCTTGCTTACCTCCTCATCCTCCTACCTGCTGTTTGTTCTTTCTTCTCGTTCAGCCCAAGCAGCTGTTCTGGAACAGTGACTGCACCAAACGCTGCCAGTGCATTGGTCGCAATCTTATCCAGTGCGACCCACGGCGCTGCAAGGCTGAGGAGGAGTGTGCACTGCGCCATGGCGTGCGTGGCTGCTTTGCCCGCCGTAGCCGGCACTGCGTGGCATCGGGTGGTGGCGTCTTCCGCACCTTCGATGGTGCCTCGCTGCGCTTGCCCGCCTCTTGCTCCTTTGTCCTTTCCACCATCTGCCACAAGCTTCCCGAGCTCTCCTTTCAGCTCATTGCCAACTTCGACAAATGGAGCACACCCAACCTAACCACCATATCCCATGCCTACCTCTATATCAACGAGGAAAGCATCCTCATCTCTGGGAGCACAGTCAAGGTCTGTGGGTGGGGGGGGCATGCCTATTTTGTCAGGGTTTTTGCTCAGCAGAGATGTGAGAGTCTAATGTGGATCTGGGTTTGTTTGTTTAGTCAAGCAAAGGGCCATCTTTTTAACATGTAAGTTATGGAACTAACTCTATCTTGAAATGTTATTTATGATGGACATTTGTGTGAGAGCTGTGGAAAAATTACAGTAGAAGTGGAAGGAGGGGGATTGCAAACTATTAATGAGGAGTTTGCAATTAATGAACCTTCAACATGAAGAGGTAGTCGCATGAATAAGTTTGGCAGTTTAGCGTAGAAAAACGATGGTTCTATCATCAGAACTGGTTATGGGAGGTGTTGTGACAATCTTTATAGAATTATTAGTACAACAAAATGACTATGATAATATACTATGTATATACTACTCTTTGACAGAATCTAAGGCTAGCTGTGTTGCTCATTGCCTTGTCTATCAGGTGAATGGGACGTCAGTGTCCGTGCCCTTTGTAACGGGTCTGATGACAAGAGTGTCCACGTCGGAGGGATTCCTAGTCATTGACACAGCACAGGACATCCAGGTGCGCTATAACCGCTTTAATACACTGAGCATCACCATGGGCCCCCGACTGCAAAACAAGGTCTGTGGTCTGTGTGGAAACTTCAACGGGGACCCCACAGATGACTACATCACCTCACGTGGGAAACCAGCTGTCAGCGCACTGGAGCTGGCACAAAGTTGGAAGACGAATGGCATGCAGAACAGGTGAGGGGTTGCCAATGGCATGGCAGAAAATCTAATTAAGGTGTAATTTTGTTGACATATTATTGGAAAAAAGCATAGACCAAAACAAAAATAAAAATATTTTTTTTTTTGGAATACGTGCCGGGCTCCTTCAGTTGCGATGAGACCCAGTACGTGGCCCTGGCGCAGTCCTGTGACAACACCGCTGTAGTAGATCTGCAGGGCGAAGACGGCTGCCTGAAGCTCACCCAGATGAAGGGCTTCTTTCAGCCCTGCCACGGCTTGCTGGACCCCAGGCCCTTCTATCAGTCCTGTTACCTGGACGGTTGCTATAATCACCGCAAGGCACAGGTGTGCGGCTCTCTGGCTGCCTACGCAGAGGCCTGCCGCTCCTTCGGCACGCTCACCACCAAGTGGATCACTCAGGAGAACTGCTGTAAGGGGACAGCGTCACCTGTAAGATCGCAAGGGGAAGTATGGGGAATGTGCTTAATGGAGGGAAGAAATATCTAGCTAACTCATCCCACCTGACCAATTAGTATCTGGTTAGCCAAGAAAGAGAAAGTTGCTTGAATAGGCAGTTAAAATTACAGTTAGAGGCTTACGCAAACACACTCTTTGGGCTAGGCACCATATCACACTGGAGTAAATGAGGACAAGGCAGGGTTGGATGAAGACGGCTAATGTTGTGCATGGACCTGTCTTTAGCAGAATGGATCTACGATCCCTGTGCAGGAGAGATCTGCACTAACAACACCTGTGAGCAGGAGAATGGTGGAGATCTGTGCGGCTGTCCAGAGCTGCCAAGCACTGGGAGCGGTGAGGGGGGAAGGTGTCCATAGGAGTGTGTGTTGGGGGTCAGATGGAAGAGCCATTTTTTTCTATGAGTTTAATTATTTGAGTTTAATTATGCCCCTTTATTTTGGTTTGTACACCAGTGGAAGATGACATTATCCAAGCCGAGGTGACGTGCAAGCACGCTCAGATGGAGGTGTCCATCTCCAAGTGCAAGCTGTTCCAGCTGGGCTTCGAGAGGGAGGACGTACGCATCAACGACCATCACTGCCCAGGAATCGAGGGCGAGGACTTCATCTCCTTCCAGATCAACAACACTAAGGGCCACTGTGGTTCCATTGTACAGGTCAGAAGCATTGAGCATTTGCTCTTGTGAGACTGTGGAGCTCCGGCAGGTGTTTAACAGAGCCCCGTGCGTACAGCTGTCCACGGGAGCTGCTTTTTCAACAAGCCTTCAAGCAAGCCTGTGCATCTGCCTCACTCCCTACAGTCTAACGGAACTCACATCATGTACAAGAACACCGTGTGGATTGAGAGTGTGAACAACACGGGCAACATCATCACTCGTGACAAGACCATCAATGTGGAGTTCTCCTGTGCCTACGAGCTAGACATTAAGATCTCTTTGGAGACGGTGCTCAAGCCCATGCTGAGGTGAGAAATCATTGGGTGTTGTGAGGTTGTGGCCTGAAATTCTGCATTGGTCCACCCCCTTTTTTACATTCTTCTCTCTTTACAGTGTTTCGCTCTTTGGCCCTACTTACTTTGACTTTGAACTAAAAGAAGTTTAGCTAAATTGTAGATTGTAGATCCATTGTAGATTTATTGTCTGCGTTTCATTATTTAAACTTCTCAAACAATTTTTTCTTTGGTTTTCCAAATGTGGTGAACTTGCATTGGAAAAGAGCATATGCTGGAGGAATTAAATGCAATATCAAAATGCAATGGACAATCAATGTTCTTACTCCCAACATCATATATCCATGCGACTTTATTCATGCTTTAATCAAAATGACACTCATCTATTTTTTTGCCCTGGAGAGTTTAAAAAGCTTCAAGTGCTCTTCTTCCCATTGGCAACGTAATCTATGTTTTCTAACTGAAATTTTCCAGTATATATACAGTTGTGGCCAAAAATAATGGCACCTGTGCACTTTTCTCAAGTAACTCACAATGTTCCCTAAAAATTGAAAACTTGGTCTCCACAATATATTTATATTTCAGTGCTAATATTACAGAAACTTTGTTTTTGATTCAGATTCAGAACTTATATATATCCATTTAATTCAGAAAATAAACAGAAATGGCTTTTACAAAATTAATGACATTGTAGAATTAATATTTGGTAGCACAGCCTTTGGCCAAAATGACTGCAATCACGCGCTTCCTTTAGCCATTGATAAGCTTCCTGCACCTCTGTACTGGCAGTTTGGCCAACCCCTCTTGTGCCAACTTCTTCAGTTCTCCCAGATTTGAACAGTGTCTTCCCCCAACTGCTGTTTTTAGATCTCTATAGTAGTTTTCAAAGGGATTTGGATCTGGACTTGTTGCCGGCTACTTCAGAACAGTCCAGTCTTTTTTTAGTGCTAGGGTGTGACACTGGGTCCAGCTTTCTGACACTGGGTCCAGCTTTCTGACACGGGGTCCGACATTCCACTCCAAAATGCCAGTCATGTTTGAATTCTGTCATGTTTGACTGTAGGGAAGGTGTTCTTTTCTTTGAAGGCTTCATTTTGTTTTCTGGTAATATAAAGATGGTGTGCTTTACCAAAAAGCTCTAATTTGGTCTCGTCTGTCCACAGGACATTCTCCCAGAAGGATTTTGGCATGTTCAGGTGTGTTTTGGCAAATTGCAGTGGGGTTTTTATTTATTTATATGTCTCTCTCTCGGCAGTGGGGTCCTCATGGGTCTCCTACTATATAACCCCGTTTATTGAGTTGGTGACAGATGGAAAAAAAATTTATAATTTGAAAAGTTTTCTGGAAATGGTGCATTATTTGAAAAAAGTGCACGGGTGCCAATATTTTTGGCCACAACTGTACGATATATCAATCAATTTATTTTTGTATAGCACTTGTTACATGTCACAAAGATGCTTTATAGACACAATGATACAATTTTTCCCTGGCTTGGTTCCCCAGAAAGTACATCTGTAGCAAAGGAAAACTCCCTTAGCTGGTAGGAAGAAACCTTGAGAGGGACCTGGCTTTAAGGGGGAGCCTATACTCTGCTGGCTGGCATCGGGATAATAATCTTAAATAATGTGCTAACAATCATGTTCAAAAGCTTCTGTGGAAAGCTGGTATCATATCCACATTAATGTTCTGCGGAGAGCGGTGAAAGGGAGGGAAGGGAAAATATTGAGATATACTGAGATATTGTGGCATCCAATAAATAATATGAGGGGGTGGGGTGTTGCCTTGAGAAAAAATGAGAAAATTAATATTTTGCTAAAACTGCCTCAATTCTGATGCATGCAGTTTTTAAGAAAATCTGGCTGGTAGATTGTTCCAAGCATCTTGGAGAACTTTCCACTGTTCTTCTACAGACTTTGGCTGTCTCGCTTGCTTCTGTCTGTCCAGGTAATCCCAGACAGCCTCGATGATGTTGAGATCAGGGCTCTGTGGAGGCCATACATCTGTTGCAGAACTCCTTGTTCTTCTTTTCGTTTGACCTTGGCTGTGTGCTTGGGGTCATTGTCCGACAGCAGAATGAAGTTGGTCAGATGCCTCCCTGTTGGTATTATGGAATGAATGAGAATCTGCTTGTACTGCTTGCCGTTAATTCTGACCAACACAATTTTCAGTAATGTAGCCCCAAACCTGCAGGGAACCTCTGCCGTGCTTCACTGTTGGGTGCAGACACTTATCAATGCAGCACTCTCCAGCTCTTCTACGGACAAACTGTCCTCTGTTTGAGCCAAAAAATTTCAAATGAATCTCTTGGCTTTGTTTCCACTTTGGAGGAATGGCTTTTGGCAGCAACTCTTCCATGAAGACCACTTCTGAAAAGACTTCTCTGTAGGGGTGTACTTCAGTTCCAGTGGTTTCTGTGAGTTCAGAGCTGATAGCAGTGCTGGACTTCTTCCAATTTCGATGGGACACCAGTTTGATCTCTCGTCTGCTGCAATCAGTTTCCAAGGCCGACCACTGCATTTCTGGTCCTCAACCTTGCCCATGTTTTTGTGCTTCTACAGAAACTCATCTGCCGCAATATTTCTGCTTGGGAGAGACCTTGCTGATGCAGAATGACCATTTTGTGCCTTGTTTCTATGCTCACTCTTGCTGTAGTGTAAGAACTGATGATTTCACGGTTAAACTGTCACATCTGCTGCACCCTCACCTTTTAGTTTGGTTGTCTTTTGCACAGTTTAATTCCTTCTGCAGCCGTTTATGTTTCAGTTTATCAGTTTGGTTCAATAAGATTATTATGTAATTGATCATTAGCACCTGTTTGTTATCTCTGTTTAAACATGCCCTGGACTATATGCCTAAAAAAATTAAGTTTAGATATCTAAAAATTGCTCTTTTCTACTGATTCACTAATACAGAAGACAAAAAAATAAGAAAATAATATGACATTTATTTTTAAAACTTAGGTTGCCTAAGACTTTCGAACAGAACTGTATTTCCCGAAGTTCTGACTCTAGTTAATAATCTGATCTCTCCTCTTTCCAGTGTGATCAACCTTACCCTGCCGACTCAGGAGGGTAACTTCATTACCAAGATGGCCTTGTACAAGAACGCATCCTATCGTCAGCCATACCGCGAGGGGGAGGTGGTGCTAAGCACACGAGACATCCTGTTTGTGGGCGTCTTCGTGGAAGGGGCTGATGACCGACAGCTCATCCTCATTGTCAATATGTGCTGGGCCACCCCATCTAGATACAGCAGTGACCGGCTCCGTTACATCATCATTGAGAGAGGGTGGCCGCTTCTCCATCACATTCTGGAAATACACATGTCTCCAATGGCACCTGGTGTCGTTCTCTAAAATAACATACCCAGGAACATTTTTGATTGACTGTAAAAAGTATTTAGAGTCTCCCAACAAAGTAGCTAATTCTTAATTACATTAATTTTAAAACCTGGTGAGATAGATGGGTAAATTATGATAGTGAGATTCAATAATCAGTATTTTCCAGAGAACCTCCTCCGGTGCTCTTTAACACCCAAATCCAGGCAACATATGAACGAAACAAACATATGTTCATATGTGTTGATATGGAGAGTGGCCAATCAGTATGTATACTGCTCCTTCTTTTTAGCAAGTGATAATTGCTGATAATAAACGACTATGTTTATAAAAAAATATGTAAAATGTTAGGGAGCTGTGTACCTACTTTTGGTCTGCCATGTGTTAATAAACTCAGACTAGACTATATAATAGTCAAAATGAAGACTATATTATGTCAAGAAACACCTTTATATTTGTGTTATGTGTTAAAAAATTACAATAACTTATAGTATTTGAGAGTTTTATTAATGGTGATTAACATGCAAGCCTAAATTTATGAAATTATATATATATATATAGTAACATTTATGAATCCTATCATGTGAAAAATACAAACAGAGAATTAAGCGTCTTTGTATATATGCTTCAGCTGTCCAAACATCAAAGACAACACCATTGGTATGGCAGAGAATGGGGTCTCCCTTACCTGCCGCTTCCATGTCACCGTCTTCAAGTTCATTGGGGATTATGATGAGGTGCACTTGCACTGTGATGTCTCCCTCTGCGACTCTGACACCAACGCCTGCAAAGTGGTGAGGCCCGGAAACACACACTCAGCATTTGTTTTCATGTTTCAGTCGGTCAGGCTTTGTTTGTTATAGCATCCTTCTCACCAAGGTTTCAAGTGCTGGAGTAGGTGACCATTGGGAACAAAAAAAATAAATAACACCGTCAAAAGGGTGTCCAAGGTCCAGTGAATACCTCTACACCATGCAATGAGTTTCGGCAATGTCACTAACATTATTTGAGTGTTATATTTTAAACTGGGATTATTATATATCATGCCGTCAGGAGACCTTTTGAGGGCGGTGGTGTTGAAAGTATAAATAAATAGTTATCAAAGTAGCATAGTGGGTTGCCAAGTAAAAATAATAAAGTGGTTTAATTAATTTTAGGTTCATGATGGAAGTCCTAGCATGTACAATATTAACAAATATGCTAACCTATATTAAGTATTACCTGGCATGTGCTAGGGGCACTTGGTTGTGTGAAGTAAAATTTGGGCAGGTGCTTGGAGATAATGACCACAAAGGTTTTTCTCATTACTTTTGCATGTCTCATTGGGAACTCTGCTATGTTGAGATATGAAATCTGGTTGATCCTCACTGTTTTCCTACTGTTGCTGTTTCAGAACTGTCCCCATAAAAGGAGGATGTACTCAGATTACAGCGAACACAAAGAGCAGATCCTTACTGTGGGGCCTATCAGAAGAAGAGGTTGGTCTTTGAGACACAATGATATTAAAATCCAGGTCATGGTTGATATGGCTGTTATAAAAAACTGAGATTTGGCTCAACTGGCGAAATCTGAGGCACTCCTATCAGAGTGCAATTTGCACAAAATCATAAAACTTTTTAGAAAAAATTGTGTATTTTTATATACAAGAAATGTTGATCAGAGGTTGTGCCACTGCCGTTTGGCAGTGTGTTTACAAGTCACTTTTACCAGCAGTAAAGAGGGGGCCCTGGCAACCCTGTTTCTTAAGGTAGCGCTGACAGTGTGGTGTGGTTTGTGTACTTGCAGAGTCAGACTGGTGCGAGGATAACAATGGGGGCTGTGACCAGATCTGCACCAGCCAGGTGGCTGGGTCGGTTTGCAGCTGTGTGACGGGAATGCTGCAGCGAGACGGGAAAACTTGTCGGGGTGAGCTACTCCCTTTTCTTCCTTTCAACGGAACACTGTCTGCTCTCTACTAGAGAGTCCCTCCTGTTGGTTTCTCAGGCACCTGCAGGTTTGCAGTGCTTTCAGGAGAGATGTACATTTCTTCCAATTTGCATTGAACTTCCTGTAGGGTTGCATTGCCTGAAGTGGGTTGGAAGAGCTGATTCGTACAACTAGAGATTCCAAATCTGGATCACAATTTAAAAATGTATCAATTATGCGAGGATGCATGTGTTACAGTCTGGTTCAAAAATTATATGTCTTAATATGCCTCTTTCTCAGGCAGACTCACTTTAATTTACTGTAACTACGTTGCTTGTCATTTTTCAACATTTCAGGAATTGCAAACCATTATGAGGTATTTCTTCCTTCCTAACAGCTGTTTCCAGTTGAAAAGAGTTGAACTTTCAATGTAAAATAAGTGACAAGCACACAATAGTTATAAAGGAACTTTTGTAGTTCAATAATGTACATAAAATGTACAGGCAATTATTATATGACCATTTGGCAATATTATTTCTATAAAAAATATTACAATGTCCAATAATCAACAATTACTATTTAAAACAATCTATTATAATATGCATTAAAAATCTTGACTATATTTATAACCATGGTTGTTTTTTGACACATAGATAATAAAATAATGTTTATCATCATTACCCCCTGTATGTGTGAATGCTGTTTGACATGATGGAACACAGAAAATAATTCACTCCATTAAAACATGTCTCTTTTTCGTATAGAACATTTTATTTTCCAGTAAGCAAACCTTGTTACACCTATTATTTTTAGTGGTTCACTGAGTTAAAACATGCAGTCAAGAGTGCAACTCAACTAGGACCTGTCTGTATTTCAAATTTCTTGACAGTTAAGATATTGGTCAAATAATGTTGATCATAGCCTTGGGCTAGACTCTTTTTACATTATCCTGGTTGCAAACCATATACTTCTTTCTGCTTGCAGTGTTCTAAAAAATATAAAATGTTAAAAGGTACCTCATATTGCTTTTTCTCTTATCTATAAAGCCACCAGCTCATGCAATGACCTCCAACCCTGGACCCTGTGCTTGGTCTTCAGTGCTGCTGTCAGCAAGTTACTGTTGCACATACAGACCTCTTCTTCCTAACCCCACAAAGAGGGAGAGAAAGAGGGAGCGAGTGAGAGCAGGTGGCAAGAAGAACCGGAGAACACTGCTCACCTGACAAGAAGACACTAGGATTTTCTGTGCTCTGCAATGTCCAAGCTCTGAGACCAAATTAAAAAAGATGAATATATTGTTCCTTTTATATTCTGAATGTTCTTATTTGAATAGTTGGATTATATGCGTCCTCTGATGTTTAGGATGCAGTGTCGAGATATTTTAAGTATTTCCGAGATAATTTGCTTAGGATTTTGAGTAAATTATAAAAAGCACCAGCATCTTGGATGTGAATTCCAAAAGAACATATAAGGGTCACTTTATTTGACTAAATAAATTATAGTCCCGACATGTGTCTGAATGAGAATAAGATTAATAAAAGTGGCTGATAATTAATTTGTATGAAAACACAGTAAGCTGTAATGTATGTTCTAGGAATGAAGTTGAGGCAGAGAACATCATTCACTCATGATGAAAATGAAAACAAACTTTTAAACGAAACACTGACTAGACTAATCCCATCAAAGAAAGCAATTATACAAGGCTCTGCACACAACCGCCACCAAAACAAACACAGTTTGTCCAGTAATGGTGGTCCTGTTACTTTTTATTTGCAAAGGTTCAGTAGATGCACAATGTTTAGAAAACGTTCAGTTAAATTGGATTCATATAGACTTTCGTTTTCTATATAGAAAGAGTGTTCATTCAGATGTGTGGGCTTTCTTCCCATCTTCAGCGTATAGTTTTATTGGCAGTTCTCATATCTCATTGCTCATTTATTAACTGTTCTAAATGTAAAAATGTACAGACAGTTTTCTGATGTTCTGATGTTAAAAACTCAATTTCTGACTGATACTGTTATCAGACTGAAATATTCTCAATTTCAGACTGAAAATGCAAGGGTACAAAAGGAGATGTGTAAAAAACAGAACTCGTGAACTGAGCCATTATCAATGGTTAGCAGGTTGTGAGCCTCCTCTACCAAAATTTAAAGTTCTGATTGACCATTCCTTAATAGAATGAACAATACATTTCCCAGTATCCCATATAGTTTTTTTGTGTGATTTTAGTGAATCAATTCTTTTTCTTTCTTAAACTATGTATACACTGAAACCTTGGCTAGAAAGCATAAAAACAGACCAATCGTGGCTACAACTTTGTACAAATTAAGATACCCGAGGAATAATTTTCTACAAAAAATTAAATGACCAACTTAAATATACTTTGTGTATTTTTGCTGAATATGGAATGATTGCAGAGAAAGTTAAATTATGGATTCCAATATCTTAAATAAAATGTGTATGAGGCTATAGTCACCATTTAATTGCAAACATCTGCAAAATCAGATTAGCGGTCATGTGACCGCTACGTGTTTAATTTTTGTGTTTTTGAGTGTTGTACACTCAATCACCTGTACAAGTCTTTTGGAACCTGCCTTGCGTTTTTGAGTTAATTATTATTATTATAAAAAAAGAAATTAATCATCTGGTGTGAAGCTGGCAACAATAAGACGTTACTTTCGGGTACCGAAAACAGCAAAAACCGTCAAATTAAAAGCCTCCCCGGGAGGATGTTAATTATACCATCCATCCATTTTCAAAACCGCTTATCCTGGTGAGGGCCGCAGGAACGCCGGAGCCGATCTCGGCAGACATAAGGCTCAAGGCAGGGATACTCCCAGGACGGGACAAGGATGTAAATTTAATGTTAATGTTAAATTAAGGTTAAATTTAATTGTGGCAAAGTAAAAAGGAGGTCTAACATACTCAGCAGCCTTTCGACTAAGGTCTTTAGTGCAGCCCAATCTGCTTAGGTGTTTCTAAAAGTATACTTTGTAGTGTTTATTTGATTAAAAAACAAAAGCATCTAATCATAATAATTATTATTATTTTTCGCATCTGCACATTTTCCATTTCTAGCGAAAGGCTGATAGATAAACCATATCATAAGGGATAAACAGATGCTGTGCACATATGTCATACAGCATGAAATTCTGTATTGTCCAGTACAGCGTGGATGCGAAGAATTTCAGTATTCTGGTATTCTGGTGAAATGGACAATTCGGAGATGAACTAAAGTCTTTCCAATTCAGAGCCTGGTTGGTAGTTTTATTAAATAATATATCACCTTTTTAAAGACAATGCTTTACCCAGAAATGCAAGCGACTATTGATTGGTAGCTCATAACAGGAGTGCTATTGGAGCAATTTCTGGCATCAGTAAAGGATAAAGAGAGGGATTTGTACAAATAACTACATTGCCAATACAGATTACTAGCGATAAATTTATAGTTCTACTGAAAGAAGAAAGTCTTTGTTAGGGACAACATGGAGATGTACTTGCAGCGCTGTTGGAGTATACCCCAATAGCTGGAGTATTCTCCAACAGCACTGCAAGTATATCTCCATGTTGTCCCTAACAAAGACATTTTGAAAGGGTAGCTACAAGGACGATTCTTACCCCAAATCAGCTGTTTTGGACTACAATATCCAATTATTATATCAATGTAATAATTTAGCATGACAATAACAATGTTACAAAGAGTAAAATCTCAGGTTGTAAACCCAAACCTGCTCACCAGCCTATAACTCTTGGCACATGCAGATTGTGTCATAAGCATTTTTTGCCCCCCCCACCTGCACATTCCAGCTCACTTCAGGCAGCTTGAGTGAGTAGTCCTGCCCAGGTGGGCCTGAGATCTCTAGCTCCAGGAAGTGCTCATAAGCTGTGTCAACCAGTGGACACATGCGGGTCGCATCCAAATAATAGAGTTGCAGGCATGCACCTGTTCGACATCTAACATCCTGTGGTATCACTAAACACGTTTTCCTCAACCCAAATAGCTTGTAGACCTCGCCAAACACCTGGTTGTTATGCAGCTCCTCAGGCGCCCCGAAACAGCTGACCATCCCCTCCACCAGCCTTTCAACCACTCTATATGATCTGATTTAGGATTGTGTACACCTTGACCATTTTGTTAAGTAGTCCATCCGGTACTACGTTAAAGTAATTTTTAAAAAATTGTACAAAGCAAAGATCCTTTCAAAAATATTGAAACGAAAAGTTTCTAAATATAAGACATACACTATAATGGGCTATAAAAGGTAAAGAATTAAAAATATACACCTAAACAACTAAAAAATTAAAGTAATGTTGTGTGATAACCCCATGAAATATGAAACTGTGTTCATTGCAGCTCTTCAGTTCTATTTTATAAGATTATTTATTTTTTATTTTATTTTATCGGCATGAAGATTGTTCCAAGCATCTGGGAGAATTTGCCACAGTTTTACTATAAACTTTTGTCTGTCAAGGTAATATCAGACAACCTTGATGTTGAGCTCAGGGCCATACCATCTGTTGCAGAACTCTGTTCTTCTTTCGAAAAATGCATGTTTGGAAGTTTAAAAGTAGCTTTTTTCTTCTAACATACTAATTCAGAAGACAAAAAATAAACATCAAAGACTACATTTATATATGAAGCTAGGGTGCCTAAGACTTTTGCTCAGTATGTATGCAGTATATAATTCACATTGCATGTATAACATACAGTCGTGATAATTCAATGAATATGATTCAGGATATACTACAATTTCAGATATTGGTTGATTTATATAATTTCTTGTATGTAAAAGTATAAATAATTCTCGAATTCAGTGTAATTCTACAAAATATCAAATAATTTTTTTAAAAATTATAATATTAACTTCTTGTATAGTTTCTCATCTGGTGACATACCAAGGTTCACATCACATGTACACACTATATATTATTTAAAATTTTAAATAAAATGTTAATTAACTGAATGTTTGGTTAAGATATCGATGGATGCCCCTCGAGGAAGCTTGGTAACATATACACCGCGTTCCAAATTATTATGCAAATTATATTTTACACTGATTTTCCTAAATAGTCGATGCAAATGACAGTCAGAATAATTTTCAATTCATCAACCGTTAGGGTATAAGTCGAATTTCATTGAACAAACCACCCAATGAAAACAGCATTTTTTCAAAAATAAAAAACTCAAAATGCACTGTTCCAAATTATTATCAACAGAGTTGCAAAACATTTTATAGGTTGTAAAGAACTGAAAATGGTCATTTGTTGAACTTGCAGCATTAGGGCAACATTCACAATTCTTGCATCCATTGAACTTGAGAGTTTATGGAGAGTTTCTGCTTGAATTTCTTTGTAGGATGTCAGAATAGCCTCCCAGAGCTGCTGTTTTGATGCTAACTGCCTCCCACCCTCATAGATCTTTTGCTTGAGGATGCTCCAAAGGTTCTCAATAGGGTTGAGGTCAGGGGAGGATGGGGGCCACACCATGAGTTTCTCTCCTTTTATGCCCATAGCAGCCAATGATACAGAGGTATTCTTTGCAGCATGAGATGGTGCATTGTCATGCATGAAGATGATTTTGCTATGGAAGGCACGGTTCTTCTTTTTGTACCATGGAAGAAAGTGGTCAGTCAGAAACTCTATATACTTTGCCAAGGTCATTTTCACACCTTCAGGGACCCTAAAGGGGCCTACCAGCTCTCTCCCCATGATTCTGGCCCAAAACATGACTCCACCACCTCCTTGCTGATGTCGCAGCCTTATTGGGACATGGTGGTCATCCACCAACCATCCACTACTGCATCCATCTGGACCATCCGGGGTTGCACGGCACTCATCAGTAAACAAGACTGTTTGAAAATTAATCTTTATGTATTTCTGGGCCTACTGCAACCGTTTCTGCTTGTGAGCATTGGTTAGGGGTGGCCGAATAGTAGGTTTATGCACAACTACAAGCCTCTGGAGGATCCTAC
>JAOYSI010003730.1:0-14912 GCA_025775065.1 Hiodon alosoides
ATCGGCATGTCTGTACGGTTTAAAAATCAGGACCTCCCCCCCCCCCCCCATGTTGCTTTTATTGCCTGATATTGTTTTTTTTATCTCTCGAGTATGGCAGAAAAGTGATGCTATACATTTTTTTTATCAGACTTGATTTTTGCTGTAGCTTTAAATAACCCATTTATGGTTCAATTTGACTATTTACAAACACTTAATTTTATTACTTAAATACTTAATTATTTCCGGTATAATAGATACTTAACAATGTATCCTTAAGAAATTGCCAAAAGAGGGTATCAGCCATATCTGGTGCTTTTTCCATACCATGTAGTTCTGTGAGTTTTTAGCTGTGTTTCTGCATAAGCTTGTCATCCGGTTCAGTCAGAAGTGGCTTCGTTGTAATGACACTGTAATTCTTCTTGCGTAGCTGAAATGTTCTTGGAGCGTTTGAGCGAACTCGGCTACTGAGTGCATCTGATGTGACTCCATCTGGCTCCACTCACATCTGGTGCTACTGTACGGACAAGGCGGAGAGCACCCGCGCGCCGCTATGCCAGTGGACAAATGAGAGTCTACAGACAGAAAGGTGTGCGTGTGTGTGTACATGTGCTTTTGTTCGCAGTTTTGAGCGCAGCTGTCCTCTGATCTGACTGTGGGGTAAACCAAGCATTAAGAGAAAGAAATGCTCAAGACCGGTTGTGAAATGTTTGGTTTCTAAGTGGCGGAGTTTTTTTATTTAATTTTTTTTTTTTTACTTCTCTCTGTGTAATGTCTGCGAGCAGAGTCTAGTGCATTCCCATGGACATTTTAATGGACAGCGACACAAGAAGCAAATTTGTTTCCTAAGTGCCATTCTCTCCTGTGGTGCTTTTAAATGAGTGCCTTCCGATGTTTTCCGTGATGGACTTGTGATGGTCCTGTGTTTTTGTGGGACACGGGTCCCAACACGCGGCGGTGCTCTCCCTAGGAAGGACCAGGACTTGTGACACCGGGACACTGTACCCGCATTTTGCCGGCCATCTGTCCAATCTGCAGGACCATTGGAATGGCTCTTCAGTTTCAGTGTAAAGTAGACTTTCCAGAGGTTTCGTATTGCATCAGGCATTGTCTTTTTTGGCCAGCGTGTTATTTTATCCCCCCCACCCCCCGAGATGGTCTAATTGGACCCTGACTGTACGACGAAGGTCAGCCGAGTGGCTCTGTTCAGGGGAATCTCCCTTTGTTGTGCATAAACAGAGACAGCCTTTCAGTGCTGCTGACCGGGAGAAAAGAGCAAACAAACTGACGGGTCTGCAGGGTCTGTGGAATTCAATCACTTGATGATTAAACATAAAGTCAAGCCCCCCGAGCTTCGGAAAACGTTTCAGATGAAAAATGTTTTCCCTGAATGAGCATATCTGTTCTTTGAAGGCCACGCTTTGCGTGCTGGAGGAAGGGAAATAACATAACCACCACCACTTAGTTGATTTTCAGCACAAGCGCTTAGCAGGGCGGCTTCTCGCGCTGAAACACTGGAGCCGGGCTTTGATCGTTCGCCTGAGCACAACGCTGTTGCCTATGTTCCCTCCTCAAGTTGTTTAATAAAAGTGCTGCTGTCGGGCCGACGAAATGAGCAGTTGACACGGAATGCTTTGCCCCTCCAACAACTACGTTCTCCGTGTTTAATTTTAAACACCACATTACTGCAAGTCCAGGCAGCCTTGTGGAGCCTCTCCCCACACACTTCATCCCCCTAACAAACTCCTGATGCATCTGTATGGCTATGGCTCACAGGATAGGTGAGACACTCGTCTGCTGAAGGGTAGGGTAGGTTTTTTATTTGTTTTTTTTGTTACTAATTCCTCCTGACCCCAGTTCAGTCTTTTGTATTTCAGATGCGAAAAGGAATGTTCTTTAAATAAAAAAAAGAGTATTCATTATTGGCTCTGAATTGGGATGGTGCAATGGGGCCTGAGGGAGTTGGGTGCTAAAACCTGTTATCAGTAATTGGACTTGATTGTTTACCAGCGAAGAATTTAAAGGTCAACATTAATCACGTGACTTGGAACAAATCAAGTGGGTTTGGAAAATGGCTTGAACGGATTCAAGGAGCTAGCTACAGCTTGCGTTTTCTTTGCCTGTTGGAGAATCACCACTGGAAACGGGAGAACCATTTTGAATTTACCCAGTGGAATGAAGGTGACGGACTGAAAATACTAGGTTTCAGACTCCATTGTTACAGCCATTCCACACTTCTAATAAAATTAAAGCTTTTTTACAGAAATAAACAAATTATAATATATTATTTCAAACATATTTGGGTAATGGGGAGGAGGGGGATTGATCTATCTGGCAAAGAACTTTCCAATATTTTTGATAAACTGTTGGTATGCCCTGCTTATTTGTAGATCAACACATAAAACATTAGGTTTTTAGAAATAGGGATAGTTTCCATCCATTCATATTAATTAGTTTTTTGCTGTGCCCTTAGATGGTTTATTTACCGATTGCAGTTTTGCTCTTATTTTATGCAAACATGCCTCCAAATAACAAATAAACCTTCATTAGTGCAGCCATGGGTACATTTATTACTATTGGACCTCGTCCTGGAAATAAAAACTAAGATGTTCAAAACTATTTTACGTGGTTTATAAAGAAAGGAAATTCATACATGGCATTGAGACACAGCGGCCAACTACCTTCTATGGGGAAGCAATGATTAAAGGGCGCCAATGTTTTAAATGATTGTTTTCTGCTTAATTGATTTCTATATAAAGTATTTATTCATCAAAGAGTGCACTTCATGCTCCGTTCTCCCTGGCGCGGGGACATCCTGAGTGTTTTGAAGATGAGAAACATTAAGTTGAGTTAAATGTTTAATGTGCGTCTACGCTGGTAAGATGAAGGCACTTCCCAGTTTCCCAGTCTCTTTCAGCTCAGCTCTCGCTGCGGAGGGCCTTCCTTCATGTCATTATCTGTTCCCGTAACCACCATCCTGATACAGGGCTGTAGGTGGTGGTGCGAAACTCCCTGGAAGCAAACTGGTGCGAGGTGGGGGGTGGGAAGGGAAGTGAAGCACTGTTGCAGGCCTGCCTTACCAAGTTCTCAGCAAGATGGCAGATGGGCGGGACGTGGGGTGGGTGGGGGGGCTTGGCAGAAATGCTCAGTGGCCACTGTTCCTCCTCCTCCGCCTGGGGCCCTGCCATCTCAGCCAGTCACGCTCTTCCTCCACCTGCTGGGTGGAGCAGTTTGAGTGTGCTGTGGGCGGAGCGGTGTGCTGGATGCTGTGTTCCATTTCTCAGCGGAGGCGCTCAGCTCTTCCACAGAGTGGTTAGCATGTCATTTTCCTGATTAGATTAAAGTTGAACATAAACTGGAACCAAATGACTCTCATAAAACACCCAAAGTAAAGCAATAAGCGAGTAGTAATGGGACTGAGCTGATCCCTTTCCCGAGTGGCTCCGTGCGGGCAGAATTATTCACACACAGCGTACCTCAGCTGAGCCTTTCTGCGACAAACTTGGCTATTATTCAGCCATCTCTCACTCACCCTCTCTTAGAGATGGCAGAATTACCTGTGATGGTCAGAGTCAACAGGGGAAATCAGCAGGTGACAAGACACCTTTTTACCCGATGAACTTATAAATGTTCTCCTCTGATAGTGTAAAGACATGTGTTGGAGTCTGGTCAATCATAATGCAGTGAGCATGCATTGAAAATGTCACTGCCATATTCCTACATGCTTCTAGCCCAGTATAGTCAAGAATCAGAGCGATAAAATGGCTTTTAACCGGCCTTGTCATACTGTTAAAAAAATAAAATAAAAAAATAAGTGAAAACGCCACTGGCAAATTATGCTGGTTTTTCCTTCCTCTGCAGCCAATGTGTAGGTTGCTCTGCTGTGTCCTCGGGACCAGTGGTGCCCCCAGAAAATGTTCTGTAACTCCCTTTAACATCTAAGATGTGACACATGCAGGAACCAAATATTGGTTTTAAACTCAATTTTGGAGTGCTGTGTCTAAAAGGGTTATAGGGTTATATGCCTATAAATTTGAGGACTGACCAGCCTTGATGATAAGCTCCTTCTCAAGACATTTTCTCAGTATTCTGGCATTTGCGTAGCCAGATGAATGCTGTAATGTTGTAAACCTAGCATGTATTGGATGTAAAAGAAGGAATTGATTTAAAACTGCGGAACATTCCTGTATCCTTGTTGGGTTAAATTAAAATAATTTGTTTTGATATAGTAAATAACTGCTGTGACGGAAACGTATGGCAATTATTTGTGGAGAAAATAAATCGAGCCTGTTACAAAATTTCCTATTTCTGGTAAATATATTCAGCGATAGAAAAAACTAATGACTAAATTAATGAGCTAATAATTACAAATTTTGTTGCTCTCACAAGGTTTGAGTGATGATTTCATTTTTGAAAAATGTCCCCCCTTGAGACTCTGGGCCTTAATTGTTCCAGTGTTTAAAAAGCGTAGCGTTGGTGCCGTGGTGCATGAAATTTGCCCTGTTGTCTCACAATGCGCCATCTGGGAGGCCCCTCAGGTCACGGCCGACTGGACAAACCCCCACCTCCCCCAGTTACCGGTACCGGCCGCCATAACCTTGTGGGGAACAACTACCTGAGGAGTGAGCATGAACATGCCGGCCAATAAAACCGGCCTCTGCCGAGAGCCAGTAGCCAATCAAAACGGCAGGTGAGCCGTTCCAAATTGGACATGGATACGACCCCCAAAATACAAACCTGCTCTTGGGAAAATAGATGAGCGACTACGTTCACTTGTGAAAACCACAAGAAAAAACAGTGGTGTGTAGAGAAATGATTTACCATTTAATGGAAATTTGAACTGGATTGGAAACATGGCATTAGCGGGTGGGGTAGCATCGCTTTGGGAGGTAAAGAGGCTGGTCGAAGTGCCTCGTCAGCACTGGAGGAAATAATACTGCCACTCCGCTGGAACCTCTGTCGCCTCAAGGTGTAGGTGGCCAGGAAATGATGGAGGTGAGGCCAACCAACCCCCCGCTGAAAAAAGGCCTGTAATTCATGAGCTCTGCTACGGCGTCCCCTAGGGCTGGAAAGAATAGCTGCCATTATCGGTGCCAAATGGGTCTGAAAATTCGCTCGGCCAGGCCTGGGAAGCTCCGATATATCACTAGAATTCATGCAGTGAATTGTTAGCCACCTTGCTAAGCAGATTATCGGCATTTCTTCCACCACAGTTCAAGTTTATTTCGGCCGTATATTTTGACCCCCTGAAATTGGTGGCAACCTCGGCTCCAGCGGGACACGTTGTTTTCAGGGTTTTGGGAACACAGACAAGCACTTTTTGTTCCTTTATCTGTAATGTATATTATGGGACTAATTATTTTGCTAGTAAGTACATGGTCAAAAAAAATACCTTTTTAAAACTTGATATGAATGGCTGCCTTTGTTTGAGCTCTGTGCAGGGCCTCCCTTCATGGATAGGCAATCAAAAAGGATATTAATATTGAAAAGCAGTTGTCCAGACTTAGGGCCTGTCTGAGCAAACGGCAGAGAAGGGAAAGACGCCCGCCCTGCAGCAGCCTTGAAAGTGTCTGATGCCAGGGGTTGTTTTCCGCCGGGCCAGTCCACCTTTTGAAGAGCGCAGCGCTTGGATCGTTACTGTAATGGATCTTGCGGCTGGTGAAGCAGTGTAGGGCATTGGAGGGCTGGCCTCCAGAATAGAGCCATACTACAACGCCTCTTCCACAAGTCTAATTAGCATCGGGGAGTCACTGCGGTCCAGATTAGCAACTTAGTTGTCCTTTTAATCATCACACCCCCAAACACTCAACGTTCCCTGGAGGAAGAAAACGCTTACCCCACATTAGTTAGAAAACACGATTCTCCTTGTTGGTTGGTGATGGTATTAGGCTTTTAAAATGTTTATTCAGGTAGGCCGATAGAGAGATGGGAAATGTGTCAACACATATGGCTGCATATGGGTCTCCATGAAGCTGAGTTGCGAGATATTTCTAATATACCCTGGACTGCATCTCTGCCATAGGAATCTTATTTATGTCAGTATAAATAGCCTTTGGGTGAATTTACTCTGGCATTTTGTCTCCCTGCCTGAATTTTATATATGTGGGGCCTAGTGTAGAATGGTGCTTAGGGTGCTGTCATGACCACCGGGTGGCGCTGGGTCTAATTACTGCCTGAATTTGTAAAATTGTATCTATTAAAGTAAATGTAGGATGAGGGCGTGGCCAAGGCCAATAGTTAAGTGACGTGACTATGATGATGATCTTCCTTTATGAATGGAATTACTTGAAGCCAGCTATTGTTTTCAATTCTAATCTCAGGTTCAGTTGTAATCTCAGGAATGGAAGCAACTTTAACCAGTCGTTATTTGGCATTCTTTCAACTTCATCTTTAAGATGTGGTTAGGCTTCGTGCCAGCTGTCATGTTTATTAGCATATAAGACCTAAACATTTTGCAACCTATTGGCTTCAATGATGGTTAGCCGAGACTATGCTGCCTGACATAAGCTTAAAAAAAAGTGTCTCCTGTGTTGCTTTGAAATATGTAGAGCTTGTTAAGTAACTGTCCTACCTGGCACATAAATTGACACGTGCAGGAAACCATCCGAAATGCACGCATACAAGGTGAAAACTGCAGCTAGCATTTAAAATGTTATTTGTTGTTGTAACTGTTATAACTGTAGTTTGTCTGCTGTTCCTCCTCAGTTACACCTGCTGTATCCTCTGTTTCTCCAGAAAATGCATCAGAGTTTAAAAAAACCTCTTCTTGTGGAGAGCCTCACGTGTGACCCCAAAACTTTGCATGGACTTAGTCGATGATTTTCAAAGAGTACGGTCGTCTTAGTGGCTTCCTATGTGTGCAAATGGTAGCGTCTTTCTATCAGACTCTCTCTGCCCCTGTCAAATCCTCACCTTTTCTGAGGCGGATGGTAGTGTTTTTAAACAGTGTATTTAAAAGTGGATTATTTCAACTGCTTCATGTCGGAGAGATTTTTATCTGATGTCTTGGCAACTTGACTTGGTTGTGTTCAGCTTTGCCTCGGTGAACATTGATTAGCTGGGATTTTCCAGTTCTTCCTGCTTTGGTACATAGTCATGCATTATCCTTGGTTTTTATGATTACTTGGTTGTAGTGAAATCATTCACAAGGGGTTAATCTCACTCTCGGTGGATTGTGTACCAGATACTTGTGTTTGTTGTGTGAGGCCAGGTGTCAAAATTTACATGGACACAACTAGTGCATATGCTGAATAGTGGTAGCAGCTTACTATTACATTTTACATTTACATTTTAGTCATTTAGCAGATGCTCTTATCCAGAGCGAGGTACAAAGGTATTTAAGTTTTATCATAGTCTATTCAAAAGCGCAACAATTGCTCGTAGATTTAACTTCTCAAAATAACGCACGGACAACAGCGATTGTCTCCTCACTGGAGTCAGTGATTCTCCTGAATAATGTCTGCAATGAAGTTGGTCCAATTTTCTTGTGTACTATGTGTAGCTTACAATCCACAGTCTAGCTAAATCAAGAAAAAAAATGTTTGAAAATTGTTTACAAAACTACTGGAGGAAGTTAACTACACTAAAGCTTAGAAATATACTTAATAAGTTTACTTGACTAAAGTTGCTTTGAGTTCATTACATCCAAACTTCTTTGGAAAACTTTGTGCGTAAATCTAAAATGAAATAGACTACAAATTGCTAGAGTCTGATGAAACAGAATGTGTAAAAAAATTTAAACTGAGAATTGGGCTTGCATGTTACCGAAAAAGAAAGAAAATGATTGGCTTCTTCATATTTTATTTTCTCTTTGAAAAAAAATGAGTTTGTATTTCCAGCAGTTAGCTACTGAAAACACTACCTAGATTCAAATTTAGTTAAACTGCCACCTACTACTGGAAAATGTAGTTGGAATGGTAGTTTAAAGTAATAGTTTAACTACAGATAGTTCCCTTCTCCCCAACACTGGCGATATCAACCGAGAATGATACACAGTCGATTAGTTTAGCTGATGATCGTTTATGATGCTGGTGACTTTTTGACATGAGGCATGAATTGGGTAAAAAAATTAAATAAAAATTCCCTCTCAGGGTACGCTGCCCCTAATTTTATAAGATAATACAAAATGTTATGTTTTTCAGATAATTCCATAATGAAAGCTCAGTTACAGACTTACACATAGGACTGCTAATGTAAAGATATTTTTTTTGTCTGCCTTGGGCTGAGTCTGAGTACTTCAATGTTTATTCAAGCTAATACATTTGTATTGACACCTCTTGGGAAATGCAAATAATCAATTGTAGTTAAATTATTGTATTGATTACAATAACTAAAAATTGGATGAATTCTCCCTATACTTAAAATTCTTACCTAACTGTCTTAGTTGATGAGTCGTCTGCTAAATAAACAATAATAATAATAATAATTAATAATAAATGATTATATTATTATAGTGATTCCAAAATCTTTTAGGTCTATTCAGAATAGCTGTATGTGGCACACCCCTAACCTCACAATTCACAGTTGTAATATTTATTGTTGGTGTACTTGCTGTGAAAATGGGTCTTACATTTTCTAAAGATTGGTCTTACAAAGGTCCTAAATTTGCTCAGCTAAGCTCTGCAGGAACAATGTTAATCCACACCATTATTCTTCCCACCTGAAAATAATTATTGCTGTTCTTGGTAGCAGAAAACACTCATCATTTTGTAATCAATTTTGGTTTTTAATGCGAATGCATTCTGCAGCTTCGTCTCTACTGAAAGTAATTCTGGCATCCGTGCTCACAATAGTAAAGAATTAGGAATATTCAAAAAACGTGAGATATTTAAGTAGCTACATGTAGTTCTGTCTGTCCCTCTGACCTGGGGCCCCATTTGCTTTTTGTGGGAAACAAACAAACTAATGCATCTGGGGCTGTATTGCATTCCCACTGTGCTTGTTACTCAGCAGCCTAACCCATATAATAGCTCACTGTTGCCTTTTCAGCAGTCAATGCTGCAACAATAGTCATTATAATAGGGCTGATGGCTTTAACTAAATAGAGACGTATATCAGCAAGTTGACTTTAAAGCCAAGATCTCACCAAGAAAAACTGACAGAAGTTATTCAGCGTGCTGGAGATTTGATGTGGTGGTTGGCATTTTCATTATCCAGGAAGTCATTATGGGGCTGCGCTTCAGAGAATTGTCCATGTGTACTGAATTTTTCAGCACCTTTCAAAGTTGAATAGCACAATGCACGCAAGGGTATTTCTGTAATCCTTCACATGGTATATTGTCAACTACTGTAAAATATGTTAGTGTGTCCTTTTTAAACAAAGATGTTTGTTTGAGTTTTAGCCTGGCATTTGTAGGTCTTTTGTTGCGTGTTAAAAACCCGTTTCTGAATGCAGGCCCCCGTGGAAGATCCCGTATGCAGCGTCTTTAGCTCCAATTAATCTGCAGTGCAGCATCGCGATCAGGTGTCGTCTGTGGTCCTTTTCTAGACCTCTTCGGAGGGGCCTAATTTGGGCCAGCGGCTGCCATTTTATGCCCTGCCACTCTCAACTGTGCTGACAGCAGTAACACAAAGGACAGGGCAGCGGCGAGTAGAGTTTGTTCTAGAGAGAGTTGAAGAAAAAGCAGTTCAGACGAAGATGTACTACTAATTCGAGTTAACAAGGGCTGTGTGAAGGCATGTGAAACTGTCAAGGCATTTTGTTAATATTATGCCCCACAGAGATAAAGCAGCCATCTTGAGAATTTTCTTTATTTCCCTCCAAAGTTTAATTTAAACATTTTTCAAAGTGTTATCTTCTATATAGCCGTCTTCTCCTGACAATTTTGCAACATGTCGTTACTCCATGTTGAAAGCTGAGCACAACTATGTTAACTTTTGTTTTTAAATAAAAATAAAAAACAAGACTTGCCTACTATTTAGTCAATGTTCACAATGATAAACTTCAATATAAAGGCATGTGGCATGCGGTATACTCTGCAGTCGGATTTACAATACATTAAAGCCCTGAAGCACAAAGTGGGGAAAAATGATTGGCAAGATTATATGGAGATGCGAATATGAGATAACAGGTGGTATTGACAAGTTAGTATATTGTATTATAATCTTCTCCCCCCAAAATTTCGTCTTTGCACTTCTTGGCTTTCATAGTTTTGCAAGAGTAATTGTAATAAATTCATTTTTCAGCATGAACTATATGTTTATGTACAGTTATTATATAATATTATAAAGAGTTATCTACTGTCACCGAACAGAAAAATTTAGTCACTGAACAGAAAGTGTCAGGTTCTGTGACTTGCCTACTAGATACTGTCACCGAACAGAAAGTGTCAGATTGTTAATTATCACTATATTCAATCTAGGTAGTTGGTGGGTGACGGCTTATGTGTCACCATTTAATCTTCTTTGCAGCATTATTAGTTTTAATTGATTTGAGCTGCCTTTTTTACCCAGAGATACAGCATTTTCCCCTGGTGTGTGGAAAATGTAAGACCATCAAAGAGCTTTTGGATTTATTACATTAAGGTTTCCAAGAAGGCCTACAGCTTTGTTGGATGTGACCAGAAGGGGTTTTTTGAGCCCTGTTTTCAATGTCAAATGAGTTGGAGAGGAGGTGTAAAATGAACATTTCTTTTGGGTGAATGTTTCTGTCTTTGTTTATCTTGAAGACAAACTTGAGCTGACTTTTAAATGAATATTTAGTTATTGCCGATTCCAGTTAAAGCAACAGTGATCCAGTATCAGTTATCCCATGTATTGATCACTCATTAGAAGAACATGACTAATATGACCTTGATGTAATTAGATTTTTTCAGCATAATGTCTGCTTGTTTTCTACAAGTCCTGTTCCTGTTTCTGCTTCATTGTCTTACCGAATGGTATACCACAACTTCAACATTCCCCAGCAATTTTGAATTTGACAGCAATCTAGAGAGAGCTGTGTTTCAGCAGCAATCACAGAACATGCTGATCTACGACAAAGTACTGTTATCAGCTCCCAATGGCAGTTGCCACTTCACATGTGCCGGATGCAATCCGTAGACTGCCACTGTCAATCCCAAACACACTGAACTTGGTATGTTGGAGCTTCCACTTGTACCTTTCTCTCTGCGCTTGACTGGGCACAAAATGAAAGTGTATCTCCCATTCATTCAGGTAATGTACTGGGTGGAAATGCATTTGCAAAGGTATTTAAAGCTCTTGGTTCAGCTCAACTGCCGGTTGCGAGTCTAGGCGGCCGTCCTCGCTCTGTGTGAGTCGCTGTGTGCCGTACTGATTAAGTTAATGTAAACAGAAGGTTTCCCATTGCCACCACTGCTGTAGTATCCTTTAGAAAAGCGCTTAACCTAAGTTGCTTCAGTAAATATTCAGCTGCATGAATAAAATAAAATGTCTAACTGAAAGCTGTGCCAGTTTCAGTGAGGATGTCGGCCAAGCAACCAAATAATGTAATGTAAACCTGATGGGGAATAAATGGCTCCATCTGAAAGTGGACTAGAAGGATGAACCGGTGCAGTCACTGTGTGGGCACTGAAGAAGATGTATAAGTGGGTCTGGAATCAGACAAAACCCTCTGGGACACCTGTGCTAGCTTAATTAGGATCAGATCCATGTTGAGGAGGGAATATTAGCTAAAAATGGGGCTAAAAACATTGATTTATGGTGTGAAATTTGAGTTAAAAGTGAGCCTTTTCTTTCCTTTAAAGCCATTTAACTAATTATCCGTGTACTACATATTCATAATATGTCAGACTGTAATCTACTATCTGTCATGGATGTTAATTGCAAACAAATGTTTGCAATTAATGGAGACTTCAGATGGTGCTTATTTGATAAATTGATGGCAGCATTGGTTTATTTAGCATTGTCTCAACGCTACTGGAATGCATGGATGTTATGCGTCAGCCTCATTTGCTGGCACATTAGAAATATGATGATTGTGTCTACATTAACCTTGGTCTGCTCTGATGCCATGAGTGGAAGAAGGCAGCACTTGTCCTTTTCTGATTCAGTGGGGGAAAAGGGGGTTGTGCTAGATGAGAGTAATTTGCAAGTCCCGAATGACAGGAGGATGATTTCAAAAGTGAATGCAAAGGAATGACAATGTAACGACTACCTTGGTTGTCACTGTGATGCGTTCCGTCACTGGGCATAACCAGAAGGTCAGACATGCCAAGCTATGGGCTTCAGGTTTCAGGACTTGCTTTGCATAAGCAAGACGGTAAGTAAATTGGATTCAGACTGCAGCCTAGGCTTCTGGGATTCCCCCACCGTAATGTATGCAGTGAAGGGTGTATACATGGGATATGGGTTTAGCTACACACTAGGTCGCGTCCCAGTTTAGGTAAGAAGCCTCAAGCACAGGCGGTCAGCCCTCAAAACCTCTCTTTACTGTATGTTGCTGGGAGAAGCACACATTAGCCATGTGGCCATTGTGGTCACTCCCTCGCCTCATCTTCTTGCAACAAGCTGCACCTGTTTCCCAGGAATGTGCGATGCCCACTGAAGCTTCAGGTGAGTGTCGGGAGTGGGCAGAGTCTAAACCGAATGCCTTTCAGCGGACCTGGGTAATGTCTGTGTGAAGAAGGCATTTGTTGCACGAATGCTGATTTCTCACCAGGTGCTCTGTACAAAAAACGACATTGAAAACATTGTCGGTGGTATTGCACTTTTTATGTGGCTGTAAAGACTGATGTGTAGACTAATTAAAATAGAGCTGTGCCAAACCTATTCGGGTTCCAATCTGACCTATTTAGCTCTTGGCACTGCAGAGCACCGTAGAGGGAAGGGAATTGTGGATGAAGAGCTTTAAAACGGCTGTTAGATTTCACTGGTGTTTCAAATAGTTCATTTCTCGTTTAGCTTAAGGCTATGGAGAAATACTTTTAATGGAGAGCTCATTGAGCTGCCCGATTATGATACTGATAAAATTTTGCGTTTTTCGCTTACTTAAATGCCCCTACTCAGACTGTGAAGGATGTGGTGTCTTCTCTCCTGTGTATTGCCTTAGCTGCAGCAAAGGAACGTTAATGTTACAAAGCGCAGTGGAAAAAGGCATGCTGGACTGAGTGCTACTTAGCGACAGCTGCACGTTTTCAGGCAAATCCTTGACGAGAAACCACAAGGCCTTGTTAATGTGAAAATCGTATTAGATATCATGTCGAATAATTGGGACTCTGCTTTTCCGGAGGGGTTGTGTTCCCCTGCCCTTACTCTGCCTGGGAACGCTGGTCTATTGATGTAATTTCTCAGAGCAACCAGGGCCTTGTGAAAATGTATTATCGTCATGCATAATGGATCATTTTGGTCCTTTGACCATCGCTGAAACTAAATAATGAAATGTGAGCGATATTAGCACATGGGCCAGCTGTCTCCGGTCTGCAGAGCTGCTGTTGTCCCCCATTCGCAGGCGCTCCCTTCTTGCAGCAGGCAGAATCGCTCACAGCCCAGCCAGGGCCCATTGCCTTTTCTGGAAAGCCTCCACCTCCTGTGTCCATCCACATCTCGCTCTTTTCTGGACAGGCGACTCTAAGTTGCTGCAGCCGAAGCTCTGTATTTGGCTGGAACAGTCGATGTCGACCAGGGGCACAGTCACAGGTCTGTATGATCCCCGACTCCCAGATACCTCTCTGTGCAGTACTTCGTGACAACTTGGTGTTGTTAAGTGCAAATTTGTTTCCAGCTTGCAACTCAATGGGAAAGAAGAGTAACATTTCATTGACTTCCTCTGGTGGCAACTATGTATTTGAATTTGATTTTGTCTTTATTTAAAACATTTGCCCTGAAGATTAAGTTTGGAATGGATTTTAATCTTGTTGCTCAGCAGATGTGCACATTTTACCGTCTTTACTGTTTATTCTAACTTCAGTGGAATTTCAACCGGTGGCCTATTGGTGAAAGTTTGATGCCTTAACCCCTATTCCAAATGGCCACCTCTTACACCCAGAAAATAGACCTCAGGGCGGTACAGGGGTTAGGCTTGGGGGGAGGGGGGGGCGTAATCCTGCATGGTTTGCGATTCCAGGCAGTTCAGAACACAGGTTTACAATCACTTTTTGCTGATTGCTGATTGGAAAGGGTTGGTTCTGTAGATTCATTTTGAAGTCCAGAGTTGAATATTACTTTTAAATGTATAAATATTCCCCTTGGATGATCTTTCCATTCAAATATAAATGGCAATCTTTGGTTTTAACTGAGAATGGCTTTTCTTAATCATTTTTGATGCTAAAATGGACTAATGGAGAATTTGCATGGGCTATGTGGAGCAATCAGTAGAAATTCAATCATCTGTTTCTTTGTTCAAGTAGTGAATTATGGCAATCAGTGCCGTTTTAACCCTGCCTCATGCACCCAGCCCACATAGAGCATGTTGTTCATTTCAAGGCTGTGGGAAACATTTTTCCATCTCTGTGATTCTGTAGTTATTAATTTATGGTGGCAAAGATTATTGGTTTTTATTGTTTTTTCCAGGCTTGACATTTGTTTTAAGGACGTGCAATCGGGAATCAAACATTTTAAAATATTCTGTCCATTTCTATGCCACAAGGGCAAATGGCATAACTATAAACTAATATAGGGCTGCAACTAATGATTATTTTGATGATTGATTAATCGGACGATTATTTTTTTTGATTCATCTGATAAAAAAGCTAAACAATTTTTCAATTAGATTTTTTTGTTTACTATAACTAAATTAAACCCTAAATCAGGGTATTTATGCGTAAAAGTGTTCTTTTAAAAAGTGCCAAAGCCACATATTGAGTTTTACTAATATAATCTTTAATTTTAAACCTTAAATAAAACACAAACGGTTGTCCACAGTTTTAAGCAGTAAAACTTTAAATATCCAAAATATAAATAATCAAAAACAAAGCCACAAATTGAGTTTTAAAAATATAATCCTCACATTTTGTGTGTGTGTGTGTGTATATATG
>JAOYSI010003731.1:2380-13425 GCA_025775065.1 Hiodon alosoides
TACACACGTCTCTCGCACATCACCTACAGCGTTCACTGAGCTTACACACGTCTCTCGCACATCACCTACAGCGTTCACTGAGCTTACACACGTCTCTCGCACATCACCTACAGCGTTCACTGAGCTTACACACGTCTCTCTCACATCACCTACAGCGTTCACTGAGCTTACACACGTCTCTCGCACATCACCTACAGCGTTCACTGAGCTTACACACGTCTCTCGCACATCACCTACAGCGTTCACTGAGCTTACA
Organism: Hiodon alosoides; assembly: GCA_025775065.1. Taxonomy (NCBI): domain Eukaryota; kingdom Metazoa; phylum Chordata; class Actinopteri; order Hiodontiformes; family Hiodontidae; genus Hiodon; species Hiodon alosoides. The sequence continues at coordinate 2,637 of JAOYSI010003731.1, forward strand.
CACGTCTCTCTCACATCACCTACAGTGTTCACTGAGCTTACACACGTCTCTCGCACATCACCTACAGCGTTCACTGAGCTTACACACTTCTCTCGCACATTCACTACATCCCCTCTCTGGTTCCAAAGGGAGCCTGGCCGACACACGGTAAACAAATCCTGGTGCTGGCATTGAACGCGTTCCTGCTCCGTGTTAATATCGCTCTTAGCAGAAACAGCCCATTTTCTCATTAAATTCTCATGGTTTTTCTGGCAATAAAAATTCCTCTGTGCATGTATTGTGTTTCTAGCTACCTTCTAAGTCATTTTTCTTCACAGAGAGAGGCATTGGCATTGCTTTCTAATGAAGTGTTATATCTGAAACGCCGTCAGTGATCAGGGTCCCTTATAGAATCAGTCCAACTTCACTTGCTGCTTAAATTTTCACACCTTTTTTTTTTTTTTCTTACGAATTTTTCAAACAATAATTCATATTTGGGCACTCAGTGGAAAATTAATTATTTTCAGAAGGAATTTTCAAGAACAAATCCGACGTAAATGTACTATAAACGAGCAATCAGGTACCTGGCCTGGATGTAGTCTGCATGATGTCATGACTGAAGACACCTGGTTGACATTAAAGTCGCTGTGCACAGTGGGTGTACGGGGTCCGGGGCCATATTTCCCCTTAGAAATGGCCTCCTAAAGTTGTCTGCCTCTGTCCGACTGCTTTAAAACATGTTAGGTGCAGGTTTTGATAACAGGTTTGATAATTGGCCAATGAGCAATGTTCTAGGTCAGCCATTATTATTATTATTATTGTTGTTATTATGAACCCCATTAAGAAGCCGACGCCCACTGGAGCTCTGTGTGCTGGGTAAACTGTGGGTTACTAATTTGTCTATAATGACTAGGTGTGGAGCCGTCACACAGTGGTGCAGGAGTCAGGAGGAGTGGTTTAACAGGGAGGTAGCCGCGCAGATGGGGTTTTTTCCCCAGCTGAATCGTACTGAGACGACAGTCGCTAAGCGTCGAACACAATCACTCGTCGGACGCCGCAGAGCCAACAACACTACCCGCGGTGACAGTTTAGACGCTCCCAGCTGTCCGCGGGCGCAGGCCGCGCGTGAATCATTTACGCCACGCATTAATAATGGAGCTGGCCAATCTTGGAGCCGCTGTGGGGCGCTGGGGGAAACGCGGTCGTCGCAACCCTTTCCTTTCTCTGCAGGTTCCCCCCCCCCCCCCCCGCCCCCTCTGAAAGGAATCTGCCCTGCGGAGGGTTCGCCCACTTCCTGCGAAAATGCCGAGCTGGGCGGCTGTCCTGTCTAATTAGTTCCCGAGATCGCAAACAAGCCGTGTTTTACACTACAGGAGCACACGACTGTCAGTGAAATATTTATAGTTTGTTTACTTTACTGACAACCGGTCATCAACGCCCAGCGCCATGCGTAGCGTAACGTGCACCTCTGAGATGCTTCCAAACTGCGGGTCGTTTCTACATCTGCTGCCTGTAACTCTGCCTAATTAAAAACCTGTGCCCAGAAAAATGTGATTTCATTTATTCAAGCTGAAGCTGAATTCAATGCACTAAAATAATGTTTCTACGTACTCCACTGAGTGATCCTGAAGACGAGGGGGACAAACTCTAGCTAACAAACTATCCCCGAAACGTGTTCAGAGGTTTAAGTCCCGCAATAACTCCACTCTTTTGGTGGTCTTTGCACGTGTCGGACTTGTGGACGCTGTCGTTGTGGATGGGGAGCAGATGCTTCCCCCCCCCCCATGTCATTTCGAACAGAATACCACCCATGTGGCGCGTTCTGCTGCGAGACGTTCTGCTTCAGAAGGAATAACCGACGCTGACGTAAGAGTAGTTGGGTTCGGACAGTGACAACTTTGCATATATATTTATGTGTGTATATACAGTTCTAAAGCTGAGAGCACCAATAAAATGTTTATCGTTAGCATTTAGCGTGGTGTGCTGGCTTTTCAAATGCTTGACAGATCAAACCGTACTGAAGTCATCGCGCGTCGCACTGTGGTGAAAACTGTACATTTGATGAGTTGCATAAACTCGCAGGAAACCATTTTACATCATCTCTTTGTGCCTGACAATGTTTACTGGTCGGGTGACTATTGCATAGAACTTTTGGCAGTATGACAGCGGCACTTTCAGTGGACCATACATGTATTTACAGATATATATATATATATACACATATATATTGTGATAAGACCTCTGATGTAATTTGTCTTCTTTTTAGTTTCTCTCCGCCCTACACGTGCAGAAGCCTTTTGGAGTCTTTAGTCAGAGATGATGTTGGAAATGTATCGGAGCACATCGGGAGGTGTGAAACGGCGTAGCGGTTGGGGTTGCCGTTAAATCTTTTCCGTTTCCCCCGGCAGGTGGAAATAACGCTACAGGACGTGAATGACAACCCCCCCGTGTTCGCGAGCGACTCACTTGACGTGACCATCGAGGAAAACGTCGACGATGGGATCAAAATAATGCAGTTAAAGGCTACAGACGCAGATGAGGTAAGCCTTTCACACTGACGCCTGAAGGAGAGAGCAGGGCCCGGCCTTACAAGCCAATCAGAAGGCAGGAACAAAGCGGGAGGACTTGGCGGCACTGAGCGGAGGGAACCTACGGCGACTTAGGGGCGCAGAGATTCTTTTGCGGTAAATTAAAATGTCTGTTCTAGCCATTTCTATGAACGTTCTGGAAAACTTCAGAGAATGTCCAGGCCTGTTATCTCCCACACTGAACGCATACTGAACGCGCGGGGGTTTAATCTGAGAAAGGGCTCCGGGGCCAACAGGGGTACCTTCGGAGGAGCCGATTATCACGTCAGCTGAGCGCTTTGATCTTCATGGGAGGTGTCGGGAGGTAGGGAGCGCAGAGACGGGGGCTTAGAATGTAACAGTCACCACCAGTGGGTTTGGAGTCTATGCTGTGAACTCAATACTCACCAGGGATACTCATATCTTTCTCTTATTTGGGGGGGGTTCAGGTAAAAACCACAAAGAAACGTCCAGGAAAAGATTGTGAGGGGCAGATCCCAAGAGTAAAGGCTGCTGGGAAAAAGAACATGGGATCGGATCAGTAACACACCGTTGCTCATGTTTATCATACGAATGCTAGAAAGGTCCCAACAAACACTGCACATAGTTTTACCAGCAGATTTACCATTTACCAGGGAAAAGTTGTTTAAAGAAATATTTATTTAAACAAAAAGAAAGGTTTTACTTTTTTATTTTTTTTAATGATTTGAATCAGCGTTTCCTGATCCGACGCGTGCCTGGTCCTAGCGCAGGGCCCTCAGGTCTCTCTGAGGTAAAAGATCGTAACTGCCGTTCAGGTTAAAGGAAGTGTTAAACACCAAACCACATCAATCCCTCTCATAGCTTTGTGTCACCTATCAGCCTATTTCTTATGCGTTTAAATAAAAAATTCTGGCCTTATTGAGTGTTTCGTAACATGCAGCGATTTAGCGTTCGCGGCGCCAGTGTGCGCAACGCTACGGCTCTAGCAGAGATCCCATTTCCAAATGCTGTTTCTTAAGCGCTCCAACTCGGCCGACTGTTCCCTAACCATCTGTTAAACGGATTTCCTCCGCTCTGCTTTGTTGTCGGTCTTTCGTCTTAATTGGTTGTGAATTTCGTCCCCGGTGCAGCGAGGCATTCGAGGGGAAAGAAAATACAGTGCTCTAAGAGAAGGTCAAGGGTCATTGTCGCCCACACAGCCGCCCCCCAGCTCTCCATGAACCTTTGAACCCAGTTAAAGGGTTACCTGTTGGGGGGGGCTGATGGCTCTGCCAGATACCGACCTGCTGAAGACAGCAGAGGGGCGAGGAACACATTTTGGTGCTCCTGACCTGCTACAAGTGGAGCGGTTGTAACTGTTTTTTGCTCGGTGGCTGTTAAAGACCGGCATTCTCCGGTTAAAGACCGGCATTTTTCTGTTAAAGACCGGCATTCTCCGGTTAAAGACCGGCATTTTTCTGTTAAAGACAGGCATTCTCCGGTTATAGACCGGCATTCTCCTGTTAAAGACCGGCATTCTCCGGTTAAAGACCGGCATTCTCCTGTTACAGACCGGCATTCTCCGGTTAAAGACCGGCATTCTCCTGTTATAGACCGGCATTCTCCTGTTACAGACTGGCATTCTCCTGTTACAGACCGGCATTCTCCTGTTAAAGACCGGCATTCTCCTGTTAAAGACAGGCATTCTCCGGTTAAAGACCGGCATTCTCCTGTGAAAGACCGGCATTCTCCTTCAGTGTCCTTCGGTGATGCTCCTTTTTCCGTCTGTCTGTCTGTGAAAAAGGAGACCCAAATGTGTCTGCGTCCCTTCCCCCAGGGTCCCAACGCAGTGGTGACGTACAGCATCGTCAGCGGAGCCGAGGACACCTTCCACATCGACCCCCAATCGGGGGACCTGGTCGCCACCCGGAGGCTGGACCGGGAGAAGCGCTCCAAGTACTCGGTGCTGGTCCGAGCGGACGACGGGCTGCAGTCCTCGGACACCATGCTGGACATCACCATCAGTGACGTCAACGACCACGTGCCCACGTTCTCCCGGGCCGTGTACTCCTTTGACGTTCCCGAGGACACGCCGCCTGGTACGGGCCGGGTCAGCGGCGAGCGACCCATTTTTGTCCACTTCATTCCAAAGCAAAGTTGTGTGTAATTAGGCCGTTATAATGTTTGTCCGATGAACATGTTCTTGTAGGTTTTCATTGTACATGGTTCTAATTCAGAAGCACTGCTGGTTAAACAAAAAAAACTAACGTCAAAAGCCCTTTGGTCGTTACCGTCCCTTTCCCAGGCGCCATTGTGGCAGCCATCCTGGCCAACGATGAGGACTCGGGGGCCAACGGTGAAATCACGTATCGTCTAGAGGAAGAGGAAGGTACGCCATTCTTTCTCAACCCTGTGACGGGCGTCTTCAACGTGTCATCCCCACTGGACTACGAAGCCCAGGCGTTCCACGTCCTGTCGGCGAGGGCGGAGGATGGCGGGGGCCGCTCCAACGTGGTCAGGGTCTACTTCAATGTCTTGGACGCCAACGACAACCCGCCGCTCTTCAACGCCAGCGCCTTCAGCGCGTCCGTGCCGGAGGACCTCCCCGCTGGCTCCAGGGTGACCACTGTGAAGGCCAGCGACGCAGACGACGGTACGCCCCTCTACTGCACGCATGAGCCACTCTTCTGAAATCAGATCAGCGGCCTGCTGGTGGCGTGGCGGCTGGCCGGTTGGTTGCTGGTTCAAAGCTGCTCAGAGGCTCTTCTGTTGTACCCTTGCTAGCTGTTAGCCTGCATTAAACGCTCAGCAGGCTAAAGTCGCTAAAGCCACTACCGATCAGAATGTCTGCTAAGACAAATGCAGTCCAATGCAGTCCAATGCGGTGCGCACATGAGTGAGTGTGTCTGTTGGAAAGCCATCAGGCCCCGTGATGTGGAGTTTGGCGTGTGTGATTTTGACGAGTATAGATTTGACAGACAAATGCGTCGGTTTGAAGTAGCGTGCATGTTACGCTAAACCCACATAAAACTTAGAGTGCTGGAGCATCTGCAATGCCTCAGACACCCAAGCCACATCTGTGAACAAACTAACATCTGTGAGTCTTAAAAAATGATGAATTAACTGTACACACACTATTTCCATTTAGTCTATGTGGGAGTTGTGCCGTTCTGACAAAGGGCACGCAAACTCTCACGTTAAAGTCCTGGTGCTCAGCAGTCATATTAGAATACATGGGGTCACTATGGCAACTAGAAAAACACCTACTGACCATTTTGGTATATATCTGGATCAAAACGTTTTTTGTTTTTTTTGTTGAATGCAGTTATTTCACTGTCTCTTTTAAGATTGAAATAGTTATGACTGCCACTGCCTCGGTGGGATTGGCTGAGAGAGTACAGTACATCGTTACAACCCTGGCCACCTCATTAGGAGGCCTGAGACCTTTTATGGGCCTGGAAACCCTTTTTCCTGTGGAACGAGACAACCTGCCGGGACACTGAAAAGGTGGAAAATAGACCTGAGGGAGGGGACTGTGGGAGGACCTGGTTGCTGTATGAAATAACGCCCATCCTACAGTAACACCCATCCTACAGTAACACCCATCATACAGTAACCCACTCCGCCCATGCGTATTTACAAAGTCTTGTTTTTTCTCCTGTCGTTGGTCCTCCATCAGGGGCGAATGCTGAGCTGCACTACAGTATCGCCTCAGGAGACCCCCAGTCGCAGTTCGACATCGACCACAACGGAGTGCTGAAGACCAGGAAAGCCCTGGACAGGGAGACCCAGTCCTTTTACAGCCTGGAGGTCAGAGTTCAAGACCTGGCCCCGCCTCCAGTCACCCGGTTCACCAGCACGGCCCAGGTGACCGTCGTCCTGGTAGACGTCAATGACTGCCCGCCTCACCTCACCTCGAGGAGGACCACCTGGGTCTCGGAGAACACGGCGCCGGACACGGTGGTGTTCACGGCCCGGGCCGTTGACCCGGACAGCGGCCCCAATGGCTACGTAGAGTACTCGCTGGGCCGCCCCGTCGGGGGTCGCTTCAGCATCGGGACCGTGGACGGCGAGGTCCGGGTGGTCGGCCAGCTGGACCGCGAGGAGCGCTCCAGTTACACGCTCGCTGTGGTGGCCACTGACAAAGGGGAACCGCCGCTCTCCTCGACGACGGAGGTCACCGTGGTTGTCCTGGATGCCAATGACAACGCACCCAGCTTCTCTCAGGGTGTCTACGAGGTTGCGATCGAAGAGAGCACCCTGAGTGGCACCGAAGTGCTTCAGGTGTCCGCCGGCGACGTAGATGAGGGGATGAACGGGCAGGTCCGTTTCTCCCTCCACGCCGGTGGCGGCAGCTCCCACTTCTGGATAGACTCTGTCACTGGGATGATCACGGTCGCCAAGCGTTTGGACCGGGAGACCACAACTTCCTACTCGCTGGTGGTCGAAGCCTCGGACCGCGGTAGCAGCCCAAGGACGGACCAAGCCACGGTCAACATTATTTTACTGGATGTGAATGACTGTGCCCCAGTCTTCCTGCTGTCTCCATACACCATCAACGTCCCGGAAAACCTTAAAAACCTCCCACAGACTATACTGCAGGTCAGTACCACTCCAAACTAGGTTTTCTGAGGCTTTGTTTTTGAATAGGCTGGTATCAGCAAATTTCCACACAGGCCTTGGAAATCTAGAATCCAGGATGAATTGCTTACTAAGTGTTCTGCGAGTTGTAAAGTTCCCCTGCCTGTTTCTAATAAACGACCTGCTGTGTGCCGGATGCGTCAGGTCACCCCCTTACCAGCTTTGACCTGTTCACAGGTGGAGGCCACGGATGGAGACTGGGCGGCCAACGGCCGGCTGAGCTACGTCCTGAGCAGCGGAAACGAGGGAGGGCAGTTCAACCTCTCCCCCGGCGGCCTACTGGCCCTCCACCAGAGTCTCGACCGAGAGGCCCAGGAAACATACACCTTGGTCATCACGGCCTCTGACTCAGGTAGGGTTACAGAACCCCAGAACACAAAGCAATGGGAAGTGTGTGAAGGAGAGCAGAGAGCATTGTGTATACGTGCCCCCACCCCGAGCAGAATCTAATGACGGTTATTTAAATAGTATTTTACAGTAAGTAAGTGTTTAAAGTGTTGTTGTGGGCTCCTTTACTATAAAAATCTGCTTTTACATACATCAGAGTGGTGGTGAAAGATTTCCATACATAGGTTGTTCACACAGACCTATAAATAATTTTTCTTCTATTGCTTGAGAAATGAACGAGAAGGTAGTAAATGTGGCCTTCTCGATTTCCACATCCGAAATCCCCCCTGCCGGATCTGTCTGATTTATAGAGACATCTGCATACAATTTCAAAGTCAACACCAGTCCAGGAAGACTGTGGTAGCATCTGAGGTGACTGAAAGGTGGTTTTGAGAAATGGAGATAGAGCAGGGCCTACTAGGGGGAAGGTACACAGTAGACCCTTGCGTCTTGCTGTCAAACACAGAAAAAGTGCTTTTATGTAGAGACCCTACAGAGCCGTGGGTTTTATTCAGGGGTTATATTTTAGCAAAAATTGTGTAATTGTCTGGAAAAGCTTGTTTGTCGTCGCTACAGCAAAACCGCAGTCCCTTCAGTTTTAAATTAAATATGTGTTATATTTAGTGACTTTTTTTTCAGGTGACCACAGACAAAATACAAGGTTTGGATTCCCTTCGTTTTCTCAATGTTGATCCGGAAAGGAGACTAAAACGTTCGAGCCTTGCTTTTTGAGGAAAAAGAAAAGCGCGTCGATGAAACATGTTAGTTCAATCAATGAAACAAAGCTGTACCAACAGGTAGCTGTGCTTGTGAAACAATTATTTTAGCAGAGCTCTGTTAACAAGAACAAGCTGTGTTGTGTTGTCGTGCAGGGTCGGAATGTTCCTTTGTCTCTTAGCAACGGAAAAAACTGAACTGGGGTGAAATATCACATTATCAAAAGCAGCCATTTATGTAAAGCATTCGTGGGTCTTTAACGGGAAGAGTGGGGTAACGATTATCCAGTTTGGTTCTTAAATCTGCTCAAATCTGGCCACTTTGCCTCCACATCTACAGGCATTTTTAATGACGGAAACTTTGTACTGCTTCTCTGACCAGAAAAAAGGCATTTGAATTTGCTTCACGTTTTACGAGCTTAATATTAGTTTTAGTGTTACAGAAACTCTAGCCTAAATATACAAAAACGTGCAGTCCAAAGAACTCTCTACAAACATACAAAGGGGATTTACGGTGTCCAGCACAGGTAGAAAACGCATGCGTTTGTGGGTATTCATGTAGTAACATTTTATATTCTTCTAAAATTTAAATTTTGAATAGCTGGGTGAAGATACTTCCAAGGCTTGGTGATGGGAAATACATCACCAAGGAAAGGGCAATTTTACCTTCAAGCTGCCTCGAGTTTGCGTTTGCATTCGAGACACTCGCTACAGGGGTTGTTTTGGGAGCCTAATTCTTGGGAGAATATTGAGGAGCAGAGCCCTGCCATGGAAAGTTACAGTCAGGGGAAACGTCGGTCCCAGAGAGAGATAAGCGTGGGGCGGTCTCGGCCAGACCAGGAGAGAGATACGGCCTCTACAGCGCTGGGCTAAACCACTCCTCTGAAACGGAGGGATTACACATCGCTGGTAGAGTGGTTCCAGACACTCCAGCGGATCACCGGCTCTTGGACTGCCCGAGGGTCTTTTAGCTCTTGCTTACAGACTCGAGTGGTCAGTCACAGCCTTTTCACCTGACGCTAACTCTTTGTCGGATTGGGATTTTTTCACGGTTATTGAGTGTGCTGGAGGAAAACCAAAGCAGGGAGACACAGAGGTCCAGAACCCGAGCGCTCAAATACCCGTACCGAACCACCTGTCTATTAAACAGACGACCCATTCTTTTACCAGTTCTATTAACCCCAATAAATCTGCCACCGTTAGTGCCATTGGTCCAGGTTAGCTGTTGGCCCTTACCATGCAGGTAAAGGCCTGCCAAAAGTGTTAAACCAAGCTTTGGAAAGGCGCGCCATTTTCTTCGCTGTGTTTTTGGAGTAGTTTAGCCAGAGGGCTGGATTTGGGCTGGCAGTCAACCATCTTCCCCGAAACTGCCCCTGGAGAAGCTATTGGCATGTCTGTTTGTATGATACCCATCGCTTCCACAGGCTGGTGCTGCTGTACTCTTCATATATGTTCTACAACGCAGCGAGACGTTACTTTTCTCTGACATGTGGCACATTATGCGTGATACGTTAGTTTGCTTGGCATTTAATCTGATATGTGGCACATTATGCGTGAGACCTTAGTTTGCTTGGCGTTCAATCTGACATGTGGCACATTATGCGTGAGACGTTAGTTTGCTTGGCGTTTCATCTGACACAGGGCACATTAACCGCTAAAGGTTTGTTTGTTTGCCGCTTAATGTGACACAGGGCACATTAGCCATGAGACGTGAGTTTGCCTGGCGTTTAATGTGACAAGAGCACATTCGCCGCGAGACGTGAGTTTGCCTGGCGCTTAATGTGACACGGGGCACATTAGCCGCGAGATGTGAGTTTGCCTGACGTGTAATGTGACACAGAGCACATTCGCCGCAAGACATTCGTTTGCTTGGCGTTTAATCTGACACGGGGAACATTAACCGCTAAAAGTTAGTTTGCTTGCCGTTTATTCTGACAAGGGGCACATTAGCCGCGAGATGTGAGTTTGCCTGACGTTTATTCTGACACGGGGCACATTAGCCGCGAGATGTTTGTTTGCTTAGCGTTTAATCTGACACGGGGCACATTAACCGCTAAAAGTTGGTATGCTTGGCGTTTAATCTGACAAGGGGCACATTAGCCGCGAGATGTTTGTTTGCTTGCCGTTTAATCTGACATGTGGCACGTTAGCCGCGAGAGATTCGTTTGCTTGGCGTTTAATCTGACACGGGGCACATTAACTGCTAAAAATTAGTTTGCTTGGCGTTTATTCTGACACGGGGGACATTAGCCGCTAAAAGTTGTTTGCTTGGCGTTTATTCTGACACGGGGCACGTTAGCCGCTAAAAGTTGGTTTGCTTGGCGTTTATTCTGACATGAGGCACGTTAGCCGCTAAAAGTTGGTTTGCTTGGCGTTTATTCTGACACGAGGCACGTTAGCCGCTAAAAGTTGGTTTGCTTGGCGTTTATTCTGACACGGGGGACATTAGCCGCTAAAAGTTGTTTGCTTGGCGTTTATTCTGACATGAGGCACGTTAGCCGCTAAAAGTTGGTTTGCTTGGCGTTTATTCTGACACGA
>JAOYSI010003732.1:0-12028 GCA_025775065.1 Hiodon alosoides
AGCCTGTTAGCTTTACAGTCTTGGGTCTCACTCCAACTCAGCCTGTTAGCTTTACAGTCTTGGGTCTCACTCCAACTCAGCCTGTTGGCTTTACAGTCTTGGGTCAGACTCCAACTTAGCCTTTTAGCTTTACAGTCTTGGGTCTCACTCCAACTCAGCCTGTTAGCGTTTCAGTCTTGGGTCTGACTCCAACTTAGCCTGTTGGCTTTACATTCTTGGGTCTGACTCAAACTTAGCCCGTTAGGGCCTCCAGAAAGCCACTGGGCCTGACGGTTTACACTATAGGGATATATCGGAAACACTGATCGACTGTATAAAGAGTTTTTTTGTTCCGACAGCTGCTGTGTATCGTCGCTTTTTCCAGCTCGCCGCGTTGTCCTGGCTCCTGCTGCTCCTATTTCTCCCCAGTCCTCACCCACCACACACATCCACATTTCTTAAATATCTCCAGATGGTTTGGATTAGTTATGGAGTCCAGAAACAAAGGCCCGGAAGAGATCAAAGGTAGCGGACAGTGCTTCCCCTGGGACATTTCCTGGAATCCGCCGGTAGAGGAGTCCCAGAGGGACTGCTGTAAATCAAGTTTGCAAGCGTGGATAGTATTTGCATGGGAAAACCCAGGAAGACCCAAATGATAGCCTCCTACGACTCCTGAGAACCGACCCAGACACCCTGATACCGTTGATGTGACCCATTTCCCTGGGCAGTGCTGTTTATTTGCTCGGGAATCGAAAGGGGACCTTGAAGAGGTTCGCAATCGGCCTTTCACCCTGAACTTTGATAAATCACCACGGCGGAATGTGCTTTTCAGTCCTGGGGCGATTCTCTCCTTTTACCCCCCTCCTTAACCTCAACTGTGACTAATTGGTAAGACCTCAGCAGTGACCTTGAATTTGGCACCCTTTACGTCCGCCAAACGACTCCTCGGGGTCATGGAAACCTCCTCTCACCTTCCACAAGACCCCCCCCCCCCCCCCCCATGTGGCCCAATATCATTTTCCATCTTCAAGTGTGCAGCTGACAAAGTCTTACCTTTTTAGAGTGTAATCTTTGCTCCAAGAAGGCTTAACGAGTCTAATCCAGTTAGGTGGGAGGAGTTTACTTACACGTCCATCACGATGCTTGGAAACCATGGCACTGCTTGAAGGGACGAAAATGGATGCAACAAGTTGACAGCAACCTGTTTTGGACTGGGCGTCGGCAGGTGCTTAGCTCTCACCCTAGTGTCTGGTGTCGCCTCTCACGGGCTAAAAATAGAGGTCCCTGACGCTCCTTTCTCTCCTGCTGTGACTATCGCCCTCCTGTACTTTCATTACCGGAAAGTAGGTCACGCGTACCCTTATTCTTGCCGTACGATGAAGGCAATTTTTGCGTGGTAAGTCTAAGCGGGCTGCTTTGTGACGGGTGAGAGAGCTCAGCCTGTTCTCCCTGAGAGCGCCAGTGAGACCCTTCTCCTTGTTCCGGGGAAAAGCAATAAATAATTAAAATGGCTTCAGCTGTGTTCTATTTGTTCTTCACAATTCATTTGAGTTTAATCACATCGCACCCCAGAGCCGCCTGGGTATGTGCAAAGTTAAGCACTGATTTGAAAGAATTGGTTTGAAGGAAGAGGCTGGGAATTGAGCTCGCCTTTCAGAAGGCGTCCCTGGGCATGTGAGAAGTAATGAGGTGGCGGACGGAGCGACGGCGGCTCGCTGGTCGGAGCGACGGCAGCTCGCTGGTCGGAGCGACGGCGGCTCGCTGCATTGACGGAGGAAGCAGCTATGTCCCGTGCGAGGGCGGGCGTGGCGATGGATGGCGCTCTCGCCCAACTCTCACCGGGATGGAGCGTGTCATTGGTGACCACTGTGTAGAGTGTATGGGCCCTGGTGAAATCAGTGGGGCTGATCTGCACCAGTGTGTCAAGTTTGGATATTAAGGCGTTCTAAAAGTCCTCTGGAGCCTGTAAGAGGGAATGTATGATTTGTAATCTGCCCTGTGCTCGTGCCCGTCGTCCGTTTCGGCCAGCACCGCTAACTGAAGTGCTCTTGTCGTCCCCTGAAATTATTACCGCTTTCATGACTGCACAAGCACTGCTTCTGAGCTTCATTCTTCTTTCTTTCTTTCCACCCCCTCTGTCAGTTCTCCTTTTGCTGGTGTAGTCATTACCGTTTCTGCAGCCGGAAGATTTTACTCCGCTTTTCTGTCGCCGCCTCCCTGTTTTTCTGCCCATTTGAAGTGCCGAGAATCCTTGTGCTAAATGCCAGATCATCCTCCGTCGAGTGCAAGATGTTTGCAGAGAGCACTTCTGTTTTCCTGTTCAGCAGCCTGAGCTAAGTCTATGCTCCCGTCATGTGGAGGGGGGAGGGTGGGCTCACGTTTGGTTACCAGCTGCCCTATTGGCCCTGTCTACTGTCCGTCGGCCTTGCCCAACGCCTCTGTTATCTCGCCTGCAATTATCCACCAGGTAGAGATTATTGCGCACTGAACCAACAGCGTGGGTCATAGCTGGTAGGACACTCTCTGCCCGATGTTTCCTGCCACGAGGCTGGCTCCTAGCTCATTAAACCCACCACACAAACCCTCCACCCCGCCCAGACGCAGGATCGTCTCCCTGAACTAAGGAGCGGCGGGACCACTCCGGGGCCTGTCCAGAATGCTTTGTGTCTGCTGTAGATGCCCTTTGATGTTGCCTGTTGCAGTTCTCTACTTTGTCGGAGATGGCGAGCCGATCGGACACTGACGGTGAATGGGTGGACTAATGAGTGAAGCAGCCTGTGTTTGGGGGCCTGGTTCTGAGCCGTTGGCGCCGCGCCTGGCGAATACTCTTGTCGGCGTGGCCGCGTGAAAATCAGGCTGTGGTGATTAAAAACGGGTCGGAGTCCGCTTCAGGCAAGCACTCCTTTCCACCTCATGAAATGTTTCGCTAACGCTAACGCTAACGCGGTTTAGGGCATAAGTCACTTCTCCACTTGTTTAAATTTGAACTGTTTGACTCAGCAGTGTCATATCAGGTCAAAGGGTGTGTTTGTGAGAGGATTTCACCCCTCACGAGATCTGCATGAGAAGGCGTGAGTGGATGGTGCTGTATCTCTGGTCTGATAAGGAGATTCGCAAGCTTGAACAAATGTCGTAGGCTGCCTGAAAGGATAGGGCTATTAGTTTAAAAAAAATTGGTCTGAATGCCGTAAAATCGTTTCTCAAGGGCGGGAAAAAGCATTTAACGGCGAGCGCGCAGACAGTGAGATTTTTTAGATGACCTCGATGTTCTGTGAGGGCTGTGTCGACTTAGAACAAATAGGCAAATTAGAACATCAAAGCATTTTTTTGCGCCCACCTATTGCCGTCAAAGGCCCGCCCTGATGTTGAGGCAAGTAAAACAATCCAGGGCCTCTAAAACACAAAAATAAATAAATAAGTAAAACGAGAGAAATACAAAGCAAGTCTTTTCCATGTAATGGGGTTGACGTTTGAAATTCTTTTTTGCCGTCGCCTATGGTTACAGTCCAGGCGCAGCGATCGCAGTGCGTCCGATGATTTCGATGAGTAGTTATGAAGAATTCTGTGGTGGGGTCGTTAAACGGGCAATCTGTTTTGTCTCTCACGTGGACCCGTCTCACACCTCTTGGACCTGAAAACCGCCCAAACTCCAGGTAAGTCAAAAAGACCTCACCATTGTTGTTTCATCATCTTGTTTCCGTAGGCTTGTGCAGTAGGGTTTTTCATTCTTCTGGTTTCCAGTCAACAGTTGTCGTAGGGTTGAGGGGATGGCATAAGCTAGCTAGCAGCGATTGGTTAGCTGATTAAGGCACGTTCCCTCCTTTTGACTCAGTTTTGAGTCCTCTCGTCTCAACAGATGTATTCAGCTTGGGCTTTCAGTAACTTGACTAGCTTGCCGTTCGTGTGTGGTTGAATTCACAGAGAAGGGGTGTCGCATTAGGAAATATGTGGATGCATGTAGATAGAGGGTCTGCTACATCAGAGAAGCCGGGGTAGTGAAAGCAGAGCTTGTGTACGCCCGGCCCTGGTCTCCGAAGCTAACAAACTGCCTGGCTTGATCTTTGCCCCCAGAGACACTCAGGCCGCCCGACATCCCGCGCCGTATTATCTCAGAAATAGAGCCCGGACAGCTCCGTCCCAGCGATAGCAGCCGCAAGGGAGTCTGTGGGGCAGTCTGGAGGCATCGTGGCCAGTCATTAAACACCAGTCAGGAGCTGCACGGACACTGCACCAGCCCCGGAATGCCACAGACGGAGGCGTCTACCATTAGCGCTCCGCTAACAGACTCCGCTAACAGACTGCTTAAGGCAGGACTGAGGTTTTTCTCGCTCCTTAGATTGTTTTTCCACCTTTTAGTTTTTATCCATCACATTTCCTTATCCGCTCAGGCTGTCGAAGGGCTTAAAGTGAGCAGTGCAGACGACACCAAGAAGGCGTGCAGACGGCAATCTTATGTTGCCTTTGTTTTGCCTGGATTTCACAGACGATTGGTTGGCAGTATATCATTGCTCAGTACCCAATCAGCCAATCACTGTAACTGGGCGAGTGATTTTCAACGGGTCCTGACCAGATATACGGGGTGTCACGCCCCGAGCTTGGTGGGGGTAAGGCTGAAGGAGCTGAGAAAAGGCCGAAAAGTCTTCAGGGGGCTCCTCCCTTCCGTCACGTCGGCCGTCCTGAACCGTCCGCCGTTTCCGTGGGAGCCAGTCTTAAGCAGGATGTGTCTGCCGTTTCCAGGGCGACCCTGTTGGCGACATCATCCGCAGTCGCACCCTCCCGACCTGTGGAAACTCATTGTTTTTTGGGGGTTATTTTTTTCAGAATTTATTTAGAAATCGATGTTTATAATCCTCCGTAGTGTAACAACAGCGTCTTTGTGGCTTACTTCCCGCGTTGCTACCCTGCTGTGGCTGAGGCGCGGTAGAATGACAGGCATAGATGGAATCGATCACAGCTGTCTAGTTGGATGCATTGCGTTTCTCACAAACGTGGAGAGGCTGATTTACGCTGATCCTGTTTATTATTTTACCCTGTTCACAGCAGTGCGTTTCAATGTCCCTCATCTTCACACGTGGATCCTTTTTCTCTATATATACGAGGGGCCGGTGAAGTACGAGAGCTCGCGGAATGGCGTGTCTGCCGCACTCGTTTATGAAACTGTGGCCTGCTTCAAGTGTTGTGTGAAGCGGGATTGACCCTCTCACCCAGGTGAATAGAGAATTATTTTATCAAGAAAAGTTTCGACCCTCTCCTTGGGGAAAGCAAAGCTTTGTTTGGGGAAGAAAGGGGGCTGCTCTCGATTTCAAACGCACGATCCTTCTCCCTCCCGCGCTTTGGTGTTTTGTTTAGCGGCGTCACTCTGCGGTGGTGCTGCGGCGTCACTCTGCGGTGGTGTTACAGCGGTGGTGCTGCGGCGTCACTCTGCGGTGGTGTTACAGTGGTGGTGCTGCGGCGTCACTCTGCGGTGGTGTCACTCTGCGGTGTTGTTACGGCGACGTCGAGAGAGGATGTCTTGCGTTGGCTCGGGCTGCAGACTGAAGTCTGTCTCCTCTGTAGTGTTGTCTGCTGGAGTCCTCCGTGTTCCGGATGCGTTTTTCAGCCTTCCAGATGTTCTCTGTGAGAGAGGTATAGTTGGAGAGTTGATCATTCTCCTAAAGCTGTGTAGTTCTCACTCCTAAGGATGAGTAAAGTACGTGTTTAACGAGTAAAGGCCGAGACAGTGTCCTCATCAAGTGTTGTTTAGTCTCTCCCCCCCCCCCCCCTTGTGGCCCTGCTGTGAACTACGGCTGTAAAAAAATACAATGTCAATTATTCAAATGCTGAAGTTAATGTTTAACCGTTATTGAGTTAGTCTGATCGACAAAACCAACATTTTTATGTCAATGCTGATATCAATTTTAGCAGTGGTGTGCTGTGCAATTTGGGGTACCCTTCTACCGATACGACAGTATCTGACCTAGATGGCTTATGAAAAATTACCAAATAATATTACAATGCCAAATTAAAACTAAGCCTAAACCTAACCAAACCGGCCTTAATCATTAAGCTTTCCACTATTACGTAACGGTAGACAATGTTTGATTGAAACCATAAAACTCACTGGATCCAAGTTGCTCAAAGATAAACTTTAAATATAACTTTTGTAAACTGCTTGGAGGCTCTATTGTAGACACAAGTAACAACCCAAAAAGCTGTTGCTAAGGCTACGAAACGTGGTAGGACGCAATTACAAGGCTGCATTTTAGTTTCAGGTTAAAGGTTGGGGAGCCAGTGAATTGAGTTTATAGACGGCAACTAAAACATATAGACGGATTAACGGTAATGACAAGGCAAATCCATATCATTTAAACGTTTAGTATTTTACAACCCTAGCTGTGACCCTTGTCTCTTACACGCCTTCAGGCTAGCGATGCTAACGAGAACGCCACAGGCAGACATGCCACTGCAGAAGACCTGGGAAGCTGAGACAGAGCTGATGTGGGACTCTGGGGGAGTCTGGTGTTTGTGGGACTCTGGGGGAGTCTGGTGTTTGTGGGACTCTGGGGGAGTCTGGTGTTTAAGCCCCGCCCTTATCCGCAGTTCCTTATTAAGCCCCGCCCTTAACCGCAGTGACTTAAACCCCACACCTATCCACAGTGCCTTATTAAGCCCCGCCCTTAACCGCAGTGACTTAAACCCCACACCTATCCATAGTGCCTTATTAAGCCCCGCCCTCAGTAGTGCCTCATTAGGAGTGTGCCCAACTTGCAGTGTCCTCAGGTTTTTAATGAATCTAAGGCATCAACTTGTTTTTGTCTGGGCAAAAATCCTCCTTTTTAATTTAAAATGAATCATTGTCTGCTGTTAGGCCAAGATAATTGTTATATATATCATTTCTAATGAATCCAGCTATGTGACTCCGGTGGGCATTTACCAAATGTTTCGGCGACGTCTTCCCTCCGACTTTACATCATAGATCAAACACAGGTGGGTCTGAGGCCAGTTTTTCTTTATTTTAGTCCCTCAGATCGCGGGTCCGAAACTTGAGGTGATTTCAGTCGACGCGCGTGCTCTTTCCCAGAAGCCACTGTGATGTATTGATGCACGCATATGTACTGGCATTTCCTGATGAAAGGTCATACTCGAGGGGCCCGAAGGGAGGGGGCAGCTGCCAGCCAAGCACTGATCTCTCCTGCCTGCCAGAATGCTGGGGGAAGGGCGACGGTTCACGTCTCTCGCCCCCTTCCTGCTCCATCAACTTGCCCTGCAACAGATTCGAGATGGCCTTGAGATGTCTGTGAGGTTAAGATGGGAGGCTGGGATATCTGCGAGAAATGGGTACCAGCCAGGTTTGTTGCTACGCAACTCGTCCTCCTCCTCGCATGTTTCCCCATGGATTATTGGGCCAGGAAATGAGACTGGGGATGTGGCATGGAAACTCTGCCAGCCGCTGTGATCAGTTTGCTGTACATGGGTTGTTGTGGAGCAGCGGGCCAATCAGGAACCTGGGAGATCATTGCCTATGGTCTGAGCGTGGGGCTCACCAATCCCGGCCTGAATCCTAATTTGTTGCGATCCACCTAGTCTTCCCCAGCTCCGCCAACTCTGTTGGCTCCCCTTAAGCGCTAATCCCATTTTTCAGATATTCCAGGAAAAGAGGATTATCGTGTAGAGTAGCAGTTTTTTTTTCTTGGACGTAATTAAATTTAATCATTGTCTTCCAAAAGCTTGCGTTCTTTCCTGGTGGCTAAGTTGCTCCAATAAATAAAAATCCTGGCGCAGTAATTAAGCTTAATTGATTTTCCTCACCTGGGGATTTTTCCTTTGATCATTTTCTGCTGGAGAAGCAATCTGTGGAGTACTGAAGGAGACTGCCGTCCCTGTGTGTCTGTGAGTGTGTGCGTGTGTGTGTGTAAGTCTGTGAGCGTGTGCCTGTGCCTGTGCCTGTGCCTGATAGAAAGCAGGCTGGTTCTTCCTGTGGTGAATGCCCAGGACTTCGCTCACTTCTGCCCTGCTTCCTAACCCTAATCCTCCCGGCAAACCTTCACTTCGCCGCCAAGGCATGGCTTCCTAACCCTAACCCTCCCGGCAAACCTTCACTTCGCCGCCAAGGCATGGCTTCCTAACCCTAACCCTCCCGGCAAACCTTCACTTCGCCGCCAAGGCATGGCTTCCTATTGCTCCCTAATAACCCTTCACATCTCTGTGAGTGAGGGAAATGGATGCTCATTTGTATTAAAGTATTAATGTCGTCTTTTCATTCCATTTTAGCAGCTAGCAGTTTAGTGTGCAAGGCATTATGAAAACTTCTTTCAGAGGCACAATCGCTATTTGTTTGTTTGGCAGACAGCTTCACTTCCGTTGGTGATGCCTGCGAACTGGCACAGGGATGCCGTCCCTACACTTGTGAAAACGCTACCTGTGTAGGCTTGGAGACCTGGCAGCGCTGGGAGTTTGAGGCTCAGTGCTACGCACGTTTCTGAAACGATACGTTCTGTATGCGCTGGGTGGTCCAGCCCCTCCAGGGAAATAGTTTTACGGGCCTGCCTATGAAGTGAAACGGCATCTGGAACATCTGTAGTTCTAGTAGTGAAACACCACAGTTGCCTTTAGCATAAAATTTTTGTTTTGGGGCGTATGCATTATTCCAAACTTTGCTCAACTTCAAAGGCTCTCTTGATCTCTCCTCTTACGCACTTGTTTTGCTGTATTTAAGTCTGCCAGTCAAAGACAAAGGAATTGCCAGGGTAATTATTTACCATTTTGTATCTCCACATTGCTTACTCGACATTGTGTGATTACGCCTCTGGGCTTTTTACTCTGCGTTTCACAGCGCAACAGGAGAACTCTTAAGCCGTAAATCTTGAGTGGGGAGCCGTGGTTTTGTTTCAGTTTTACCATCGCCACTCGCAGCTCATTGCTGTTTAGAAGGAAGGCGTGCTTAGTGTTACTCATTTGCATATGCCATTAGTGTGCACCAATCAGCAGACATTGGTAAACAGATGCCCACCTTTGCTCCAGCTTTGATGACTGTTGGTAGGTGTGCCGTCCAGTTTTGGATTTTTATTTGTTTTAAAATCTGGATGAATATCATGAATACGATCTGAGATCCTCTTACTGCTTAAAGCCTACTGGCCAGACTGCCTCTTATAACCCGCAAAAAGAGTGTGCTAAGAGAGAGTGCACCAGGTTGGAGCGGGGATGGTGGTCTTTAATGTTCCCTATGGTCTTTAGCGTCCTGATGGGGGGGTGGGGGCGCTCAAGAAGGGAGGATTAAACTGTCACTCATGTCAGTTGCCGATGAAGCTTATTGGCTGTTGCGGCTGGGGTTTGTTGAAGCCTATTGGCTGTTGCTGCAGTTCCGGCTGGGGTTTGTTGAAGCCTATTGGCTGTTGCCGCCGTTCCGGCTGGGGTGTGTTGAAGCCTATTGGCTGTTGCTGCAGTTCCGGCTGGGGTTTGTTGAAGCCTATTGGCTGTTGCCGCCGTTCCGGCTGGGGTTTGTTGAAGCCTATTGGCTGTTGCTGCAGTTCCGGCTGGGGTTTGTTGAAGCCTATTGGCTGTTGCTGCAGTTCCGGCTGGGGTTTGTTGGCGGGAGAGCCCTCGGCTCGACGAGCCGCTACTTCCTCCCCTCCCTGTGCGACGGGCCGGGATACGTTAGCTCCAGGGGCGGCTGGTCCTTCAGAAGATTCCTCGGTCTCAGTCTGTACGACCATGTCCTCTTTTTGTGGCTTGCTGGAAAGTCTGGATTCTTGGATTGCAACTGATGTTCAGGTTGCCTGTTTTTATGTTGGGTTTTTTTTCCCAGAGGCCGCCCTGCCTGCTGAATCTGCATGTTTTTTAAATGGCACGGACAAATTCGATTATTTATACTAAAACATGATGCTGTTCTTTCTCTCCGTTTACCATTTGTTTATATTAGTATATACAGAGAGGGGTGTTGTGCGCTATCTGCATTACCCCGTCACTTGAAAAGTGTCACGTTTCAGTGCTTTCAGCAATCCTGCCGTCTTGATTACGGCTGCAGCACGGCCCTGTGGTTGTTGAAGGCTTCCAGTGAGATGTGGGTCACCCTGGATTGCCCGCTAAAGGACATGTGTTGTTTCTGCAGAGGACTCGCCCCCACGGGATCCGACTCCCACCTCTCACGTCAGAGCTCGGAGAGCCCTTAATGAGAATGTGTGGATGGATCAGGCGAAATTTGTTTATTATGTTTACGTATCGCTTCAGATGGATTTTTACAGGGAGGCCTAGCGAGTACTGAGAATTACAGGGGTCCAGTTGAGTTGATTGCACTTAAGTTTTACCGCAGAATATCTTTCTTTAGAAAGCATGTTCAGTTTCCCTGGCTTCCATAGAATATATATATATGAATATGAATATAACATTTTAATTCGCATAAAATGTTGAGTACAGGTCCTGAAACCTCTGCTTCCAATAATTTTTTATTCTGTAGTGGTTTAACCCTGTAACAGTGTGCCCCATAGTGGAAGCCTGTTTAGATAAACATATAGGCTTTTGCCTGGAGCCTGCCCTGTTCACCCGGTCTCTTTGTTATTCCCCCTCTGTTCTCTTCAGCTGTCTCTGGCTGGCTGGAGTCTGTGCCCCCAAAGCCTCCCTCATCCTCACTGAATACACGCAATGTAAAAATAGCTCCCTTGTTCCACATCCCAAATAATAGAGAGGCAGGAATCGGCTGCGGAGATCAGAGGCAGTTTGGAAATGGGTGAAGCTTCTCTTCCAGACCTGGGCTGTATCACAGGCCTTCGACGAGATTGTGATGTGAATGGGAGATCTGTCTGTCTTTAGTCTACCAGGAGTGGGGAGTTTCGTTTTCAGGAGCGAGAAGGCAGATATTAAGCCAGGCAGGTTGGCTTTAGGTCTTCCTGCTCAGCTCCCCGTCCCCCACGGTGTACCTGTGATACATTCCTGTTTCAACTCACTTCGTCTCTGTTCAGCATGCAGTTGTGGGCGACATGAATTATAGAACGGGAACCCGCCACTAAACCCGCTGTAAAGCTCGGGGAGGCTGAGATGAGGGAAAGTGATGCTCTTGTCATCCAGCCTCTTGTTCGACAGGGCATCCAGCTGTGCTTTGGTTTGCTGCCAGTGCTTTTCACCTCACTTTAGCCTTAACCAGCCACGGCCCAATGCGTTGTTGTTGTTGTTGTTGTTGGCGTAGTCGGCGGAACATTACGCCGGATGTTCTCCTCAACCTCATTGCGCAACTCCACGCCCACTGGAACAGCGGGGATCTGAGCTCTGTTAGGCCGTCTGTCAGGGTCACTACACAACCTCCTTCGATGCCCTCTGAGGGGATGTGTAACACTTGAATACCTGAAAACCTTCCATCCCGATCTTAAAACATTACTCATATTCATGTGGCAGAAGCTTTTATGCAAAGAGATTTGCAGGATAATCATGGCGTTTAGGCCAAACAACTCAAAAAGGCAAAACGGTACAGGTACAGAATCTCAAGTAGCATCTTGGCAAGTATTTATACTTTTATATTTATACACTGGGGTTCGCAGACAGGCTAGGACAAACCCAGAAATATGGGAGTCGTGCTCATATGGTAGTTGGGCGCGAATGGGAGTCAGCTCTGGTGTGCATCTAGTTTAAACATTCATACTATTCATGTAGTTTTCAAACAAATGCATATTTTTATATATCAGGCTAAACGTTTTCTCTTTTATACACAAGAATAAAAAATATATAATTATGCTGATGTGTGTATGTGAGAGATTTCCCCCCTGATGTCACAAGGATCTGTCCCACGAGAACCTATTCTGTTTACAACAAAGTTCCTGAGTAGAGGTAGGAGGCTGTCATATTCAGCACGTGCCCCAGTTGCCACGTCAATGGGGTGACAAGCATTTAAGCTTTAAGACGCTCTCTGCTTTCACAGACCACCTTAATTTGGGGGACCTATTTTGAGACCTATTTGCTTATCGCAATTGATACCATGGCAAGTACAGCCAATACATTTCCTACCTGGTCATCTCTTTACCCTCCCACTGGCTCCTGTTTTTGGACCGCTGTTGGCACTCCTGGGATTGTGCCCATAGCGTAG
>JAOYSI010003734.1:0-14910 GCA_025775065.1 Hiodon alosoides
GCACGCACACAATACATAAGTTCAAAGTGTCTGTGTATTTAAATGGGAAAAAAACCTATAATATATATAATATAATATAGAGGCAAAGAAATATATAATGTACATGCAAATGATGGATTAATGTACTGAAACTGATACAAAAACTAAAGAAAAATATAAAGAATATATCACAGTGCTCTTATTTATTTTTTAATTATTTTTCAGTGAATCACTGTATATTTTGTATATGATGTGCCGCTCATTCAGTATTTTCTGTCGTTTTTACATTTTCAATGGTTTCATTTCTTATGTAAAGCTCATTCAAGAGCGCTTCTGAGTCTACCCAAACACTGTTCCTGTCTTTGAAAAAGTGTGGACAATGAGGATGGAGTCCAGTGTAATGTTTGCAATCAACACTTCTGCAGAAACTAATGACCATGAAAGTCATTTTAATTAACAGTTGAACGTAAAAAGAGAAAATAAGTTCACATGTGTTGTTTAAATATATAATGCATTAAGAGAGCATTCATAAACCACTTGACAGTGATAGAAAAGTTTGCTTTGTAGAAATTGTTCAGCATTTCCAGAAAAAATGTTTAGGATTTTTTGTGAATCATGCCAAATTTGTGGAATAAGTTCTGTGTTTTCCATGAATTCTGAAAGTGACATTTTTTTCTCAAATACCATAGATGCATGGACAATATGCCACTTTATGGCTTAATCATGTACATATGCATTTTCTCTAAGAATGTAGCCCCAAATATTTTTGTGATTTCTCTAGAATAGAATAGTATGAATCACATTTGCTGCCTGGGGTAGGGGATATTGCTCCTATTCTTATAAAGCAAATTGTTACCCTAAACTTCTTCCTTCACACAGTTAATGTTACACATGATGAAAATGAATGATTTTACAACTGACACTGTAGCCTATGCTGTCTACATTGTCTCTTCAGTTCAACATTACAGGCTATAATTATGGACTGCCATTCCTATTCTGTGACTTCTTGAGGTTCATCAGTTGGATGTTGTTTGATAAATGTGTGGAGATTTTGTGTATTGAGTATTATAGTAGCCATTTGTGAATGCAAACTACTGTATGTTACACCAACGTAAAAAGAAAACCAACAGTTTGTATATTTTGTTTTATTTATTTTATTATTGTCGCTTTTCTATTCTATGCTAATATAATATTTGTTATTTTGTGGTTGGTCAAAATTCTACATTACAAATTACGAAGTTGAAATATATATATAGATATATATATAAATATATATATATTATATGGTCTATGTATTTATAAAAAAAAATAAATAAAAATGGAATTGTTCTTATTTTTCCAATATCATTTCAAGTGGAATTTATTTTAAAATGTGTTAGGCTTTTATTTCATACATCTGCACCTTTTTCTCCACAAAAGACTAAATTAAATAAAATATTTATTTAGTAACTTCATTGGATTCCAATCACTGGGTAGTTTGGATTATTCCCCCGCTCAGGATGGCTTGTGAGAGTTCTCTCAGTCCCAGCGCCCGTAAACCCCATAAGGTTCAGTCAGTCGTGCCTTGAGTGCTCAAATCCCCCAGGACTCACCCGTGAGTCCACTCAACCCTTTTCAACCCCCGTTAGTGGGTCAGTATGAGGGATTCCTCGGTCTAGAGAGATAGCTTCGGAGGGTATAATTGTACCCTCGGTGGGCATCTCATTAGGGAGATCTGTAAGAGTGACCACGACAATTTCTGTAAACATAAAAAAGTAGGGTCTTCCTGCAAGACAGAGAGAATCTTTTCATATGTGTTAAGCAAGCCGAAAATGTGAATTGTCTTCCATATACAAAAAGATGCCAGCTATGCAGGACTCTTCCTGCAGTGACATTCCAGATAATTCAGAGCCTGATGGCAGCAGAATCACAATCCCTTCCCCTGGGGCTATTATGTATGCACCCCCTGCACGGTTTGGTTAATCACTTAACCACTTAACCTTTGTTGAACCACAGCCACATGAACACAGTTTCCTGAGCTTCCTTAAAGCACTCTCATGGTAGAAACAACCCACCCAGTCATATCTAGGTGTACAGCCTGGTATATAAGTGTACAGTTTGTAAATAATATAAATATAAATAAATAATTTATTTTCACGCTGTGTTAAAACGCTGTTTTTTAAGTTATGAAAAATAAACACAAAAAACAAAATTTTCAAAACATATAAAAACAACACTTATAATAATATAATATAGCTCAACTAAACGTGCAGATTAAAAATACGATGCTCTACCGACAGCGCCACATCAGGGCACCCTCGTATTGCAGACTACCAAGACCTACAAATTTCAACATTCTGAGGTTTTCTATTTTTGTCTGTACAATATTTTTCCTTTTCTTATAAAACACACTTCGACGAAATGTATATGTATAAACTGACATAAACGCTTCCAATGCAAACTCTGGTTATAATTTAAAAAAATATAAACTGGGTTTAAATAATGAACTGAAGATGTTTCTCTGACCGACATTAAGACGTCACAGCAAGTTCTCCCGCAGCAGAAAGGCGAGGGTAAACGCGGAGCAATTGACACCAATAACTAGACCGCTAACTAACCAGCACGTTGCGAAAGTTAACTTATCACGTTTGATTTCAAAACATTTAGATGGGTAGTCGTCGAGAACGAGAAACAGAACAATGACGCCGGTTACATTAAGAACTTTAAGTGTGAGGTTACGAAGCCCAGCTTTGCGGCCTGTTCGTCACCGCTCTTGTATTTCATTGCATCCACGATTAGATATAGTCACTTCCGCGGATCACTTAGCCTGGTACAACTGTATACAGTTAAGAAAATCATTTTGTGAAGGGCAAATATGTAGTAGTCACGATTCAAAGGTAAGTCGCTAGCAAGCGAAATATCCGAAACTATTTACTAGTTCAGTGATATAAGCTTCGATTGTGCCTTCACGCAGATGTGTGGTGAGGGTGTAGTTAGTTAGCTGACGAAACTGCGTGTTTATTTTGCTACTTTAACAAGTTAAGAGGGTTGTCGTGGGACGGTATTCCTTCTATTATGATAAAATATCGTATCGATTACCGCTCCAAGACGGGTATCGTTGCATTTCTTTCAATGTTAGTTATTGTATTGTATCCAGTGCCTCTAATTTGTATTCTACCACTTCTTTGATCTTCAGGTACCACAGACACCAACTTGGGAACCAATAAAAGAAAATCAGCTTCCCTCGGTACTGGTGTTGCTAGACTGGGCGGGTGCTAATATTTTACGTGGGCTACATGGTGTTCGTTGTAGGTCTGTGTTACGGAGTTTCAATGAAAATATAAAATTATAACTCTAAATTGATTAACCTAATGGTCCCCTTTCTACCTCCCCTGTGCACTTTTGAATAAACTTCTCATGTGTAAATCGAATTGGCTAGTTTCGGAATGCTTAACTCTCCAGACCATTGCTCCATCTGGGTCTAGATGCCCGCTTACGGTTGAGTTGCGCAAGATATGATTTGATTTACTCAAAATAAACGTTTTAAAAATTCCAGGTAATACTATATACAAAATGTGATTATGTGCAAGACATCCTCCTCTGATTGGTCAAAACTGGTTATTGTAATTCGGTTATTATAGAGTAGGGGTTTAATATATAATATAAACAAATATATTAGAAATATAGAAATATATTTGTTTATATACTCTTGGGACAACTTCCAAGCTTACCTATTTTATTGTATTTTATATATATATATATATATATATATATATATATTTGTAACTTTGTATCTGTGCAGCTGATCTATATTTACAAATGATAGATGATCATAAGGTATAAAAAATGTGAAATGATTGATGATTAGGTTTGTTGAAAAATCTGTTTTTGGTTTAAGTTAAAATATATAAAATCTGGCAGCAGTACAGTCCACCAAATCTGAAGTCATAAATGGTCCATTAAGTTTTGTAGGGGGGGAAAAGGTCAAGCTTGTCAAAACTAGACCACTGATAAATAAGTTTGATCAAGTTACACAAAACTACAATAATTATATTAGCCCACTAAACACTGGTTGTTTGGTAACCAATTGCAGCAGTTGTTTCAGTAATTGTATAACACAAAGTTATTTGAGAGCTGTTTATTACCATCAAAAAAATTCTTACATGGTGGGTTGGAATGTTTTTCTGTCTTCAGCCCACTCCAGTACCTTCAGACTTGGTGGACAAACTTGAGCGCCTGGCTTTGGTGGACTTCCGCAACCAGGACGGAGTAGCCTGCTTAGAAAAAGCCATACGATTCGCTGACCAGCTCCACATTGTCAACACAGAGGGAGTCGAGCCAATGGATTCTGTCCTTGAGGACAGGTAGTCCTTTTCTGTAGTCACTTTCCCTTTTTGAGTGTCCTATTTACCAATCCCCCGAAGGACCCACATCCAGGTTTTCCACATCTCATCAAATAGCCATCACGCTAAAAATTGTTAGGAAAAGACCAGTACAATTATGGAAATCATTAGGAATTATGTATAATTACTTAATTACTTGGCTGAATAATAAACCTGAAACCCTTGACCCTTTCATGTCCCGTAGAGCTTTATACCTGAGAGACGACAACGTAGAGGATGGGGATTGTGCAGAGGAGCTGCTGAAACTATCCAAAAACACAGTGGAGGAGTACTTTGTGGCACCACCAGGTAAGGAAAACCAATGCCAAATGTGGGCAAATGTTCATCAGAGATGAGCCGTCGTTTTTGTCCGTAGTGCCAGTGAATCGTGGCTTCCCGTGCTAATAATCATTCCTCCCACCCCAACAGGTAACATCCCACTCCCACAGAGAGAGGAGCGAGCCGGCCTGCTGAAACACTCCGAATTTTGACTGCAGAGCTCCCTGTCTTATACAAGATTATCTGTGACCGTTTTGACAAGTGCCATGCGATTCCAATCTGGAGACGACGTTCATACTAGCCTTTTCACCAGTTCTGAAGCAAGTTAATACCTCATGCCTGGAATTGTGTGAACTGGTATGGTCCGAGCATGCTGTAAAATGCTAGTCCAATACATAAATAAGTAATAAATATTTCTTTTTTATGCACTTGTCTTTGTAAGGTTGAGAAGAGAGCCACGCACCACACTTGACATGGTGAAATACGGGTATTTCAATATGGGTGAAATAAATGTCTATCAATGGCAGTATTTTAAGCCAATGTTCTGTAGGAAAATAAATTATAGCCACTTTCCATTGTGAAGATATTAAACTCGCAAATCAGAAAGGACAAAAAATTTGATTCCATCTTTTATTTGAAAAAAAAAAAAAAAAAAACTGCTTTTATACACAGCCATTTATTGATACAAAGGGCATTTAGATGATTAGATAAAAATGTTTCGTGTTTTCACTAAAACAAAATGGGGGGGAAAATTTTTTTTACTTTATGGTCTAGAAAAAAGTTTGCAAGTTAGCCATCCAGAAAACAGGGCTGTCCATAAAAGGCTTTTAAAACCGATTCCTCACCAGAACTTCAGAACAGTCAGTACTTCAGAGGGTCAATAGAACATTATTGGGTATTCCTCCATTCCTTAAGGACATGACTTCTGTGTTCGTACGTGACACCATAACCATGTAGATAAATCTTAACATACAGTTATCGTGACAGACACGTTGCTAGCACAGTGTCACAGTAGAACTTGAAGTGGGTACACCCACTAATTAAAGCCTTTGAGGACAGTCCTGAAAAAGGAATGTTACAGACAAACCAAAAGAAACTAAAAAATAAAAAGTAAAACACACACTCAAGCACAAAAAAAAGCAACCCCCAACCGCCGATCCCTTGTTTACCGATAGTGGCGTGGAGGTGGGCTGTGATGCGGGGCTGAGAGTCGACGGGGAGGGGGGCTATGGTGGGACAGTGAATGGCGATGGGGTGGGGGCGACTGGTAGCGGATGGGCGGGGAGCCTCTGCTTTGGTAGGGGGGCGAGTATCGTCCGCGGGACCGGGAACGAGACCGTGAGCGGCCCCAGCTTGATCCTCTCTCCTCATGGACTCGGATAAATGCGGTCTCCCCCTGAGGAATAACGACAAGACAAGACACATTTTCACTTCTGACAATGGTATGCACCGCCTGCAAAAAAGACATGCACTGTCCGTTAGGTTCCTTCAAACCTAAATGGAATATACCATAAGGGCGTTTGTCGCAGAGAAAACGTATAACCCACAATAGCACTCATTTTATTTTAGTCCATTGGCCAGCGCCAAAGCCAACACTGCAGACACCTCTATGTTCACTAACGTTTTACGTTTGATTTACTTAGCAGACCCTCTTGTCCACAGCGACATACATAGAGTTCTTCAAGAAGTATATCTTGACGTCCGTCTCAACCACTTGTAACACACTTAGATATGCACTTCTCTCCTGGGACCAGTTTAATTGCCAATGCTTAATCATCTTAGTTTAAAATAGCGCAATAGTACGCTACGCTGGCTCCCCCCACTGGTTGCATTCCACAATGGTGGTTTTTTGGACTAACCCCCCATTCGTTGTAACACATCGAAACAGAGTCAGTACAATTTCTCAACAAACAATGGGGAGACAGACAGCACGCTGTGCAGGGTGGAGGTTGACCTTACCTGGTGTGATCGGAACTCCGTCCTGTCTAGTCGGCGCAAGGCATATTCCATGTCTTCCCTCCGAAGAAACTCCACCACCCCCTCCCCATCCCGCTGAACGTCAGCAAAACACACATCCCCTGCTTCCCTCATGTGATCCTTTAGGTCCTGCCAGCTCCCGGTCGGTGGCAAGCCTGTGGGTTCAGTTCAAATCTCATTGTCAAGGGCATTGATAAAAACGTGGCACAACATTCTAAATCGATGAATTTCTAAATAAATTACTTACAAGCAGGTCCTGTTTCCTTGAATATATATACACAAGTTAACATCACCGCACCCACGCCGTCTAGGATAACCAAATCCAATTCATCTACTCTGGTGCTTTGTTTATAATCAGCCATTTCTGATTTATCCATTAGACAGTCAGATATTTCCACCGATCGCTTACATGAACACGTCTTTTCTACTGCTGCGCTTGTCTGAAGTTACCTGTAAATTACAGGTGTGCATCATTAGGTACCCCACGATACAATATGTAACACCATGCGATATGAAACACATCATAATACCATGCCTCTCACCACAGTAGTCCCCCTAGAGTAGTGTCTCTCCTCACTGAAGTATATTTAGTTCCACACCATATTTATGCAAGGTAAATATGCTTTAGTAATTATAAACCAAGCATTCTAAAAGGTTAATTGGCATAATTTTGTTTAGCCATACTGAAATGAACTCCTTGTTTAAAAGTTTCAGCTCACATATTAGCTACAAAACTGGGCTTGTGTGACGTTAGCTATGCAGCCAGATTGATTTAAACAAGTTTGCAGTTAATTAAAATGTGAATTAAAAGGTCAGGTTAAGCCTACATTAAACAAACCACAGGAGTGTAAGTTCATAATTAATTATCCACTAATAAATAAAACTGTAGTAGCATTGGGGGGAAGAGGGGCTCCTGTACTAGTTGTACTACTGTTCTGCAGCAATACTTTTTAATTTCGCGTTCAAAGAACAAATTTATAATTTTCACCTTTCGTTAAGCACTGACCATTGAACTTGTAAAACAGACGGTAAAGTAATTAAACTGAGAAACACCCCCCCCAGCTATTTTACAGATATATCACAATCAAAAGTAAATTATATTTAGTTAATTTTATCAGCTAGTGATAAACCATCAGGTAGACATAGTGTACCGAGGCCTGCAGACACCTGAATCACTCGCATTCAATGCTGTGCAGTCAAATATCTTTACAAATAGAAATGAATGGCCCATTTTCTGTGCACAGGCATGTGGAAGGATCATATAAACAGAGGGAGGCATTGGATCAATCCAATAATGTAAAAGACCGCAATAGCCAACTGTATATTGATATATTGACAGTCTTACTGTGTACACATCCGAAAAGGAGACAGGAGCCATAAGAGAGAGCCATAAACTCCAAGTTTAAAACTCATAAGCATCCACTTACCAGTAACTATGACCCGGAACTCTGATCTTCGAGTAGGGGGGCCAAACCTCCCTCTGGGACCTCCGCCCATGGGACCGCTGAATTTGAATGAGGAGGAGCGAGGGTACTCCACACGCAGTTTGCAGTCTCCGAATCCATATCCATTTCTGCCGTAAACAGCATCTTCAGCGTCTCTAAATGAAACAAGTTTTAACACTGTGTCACGGGTGCAAATACTTTACAATTGACATGGAAGTTAAGCCAAAAATAAGCCAACAAATACGTCAGCACAAGATTGCTGATGTATTTGACCATTTCAAAGACCCTTACACAGCAGAGAACTAGAACTAACCGTGGATCCTCAAAGCGGACGAAGGCAAAGGGGATTGTGCCTCTGTTGTTTTTCAGCTCTATATCTCGAATTTTCCCATATTTGAAGAAAAGGTCCTCAATGTCCCGCTCCTGAACATCAGTCGGAAGGTTCCCCACATAGATCCTCCCATCAGCCATGACTTTGCTGAGACTCACCCTTAAACAGAAAGAGGAATTACAGCAGAACGTCACTACATTGTGTGATAACTACATTAAATGGCTGGTAAATGGTGGTTTATGATTACCAGCAGCACACTTCATAGACCAGACACAATTCATATAATATATTATGTGACTAGTAATAACGTATCCTAAGCTTGACTTTGGTTTCTGCTAATGTCGAAGACCAACGGGTTGTAAATATTTACGATTTTGCATTGATCATGCAGTTAACTACCACAACAAATGCCTAATAAATATGTTGACCTGCTGGCTCAGTGGGACACTGACAAATCAGTTCAAAGGGGGACGGTTTTATACATTTGTTGCTTGGGAAATTACAAAGGTGCAATATCTGTGTGGGCAAATCAAATTATAGCCGAAAAACCATTCGGGTCAAACAGCAGCTTTGAAAGATATGCTTTATTTACCCAGAATGAATCGGAGTGAATATACAAAAGCTACTATCCAACTTTTGAAACTTTTCTTCTGAAGCCCATACCATACATGGTTAAAGTCAAGCGGTAAAACAATAAATAACCCAAGTAATTCGATCACATTTGCAAACATTTCCTGTTGACCAACTAGATTAATTTATTTTAAATACTACATTGATTGATACAACTGATACAACATTGCTGTTGACCAGCTAGATTAATTTATTTTAAATACTACATTGATTGATACAACTGACTAAACTGGCTGAATAATTCGGTCGAGATCTACCTTCAGCCTCGAGTGATATTCCAAATTAGTCAAATCGAGTTTGAGAATATTCAATCTCACGCGATCTACGCGCGCTCCTTACCGGGGGGAATCACACGCGACAGCGACAACTTGACAAATTACTAACGGGTAGAAGTATCAAGCTATACTTCATTATTCGCGTTATTACTCCTATCTTGGTGACTCGCTAACTCTCGTGTCCAAATAGCCACTATTCCTTTTCATTCCAGTGTTTGCAGCTATCCAACTACATCAGCCTCAAGTCGAGATCTCTTAATGTCTAAGGCCGGAATCGCGTGTACGTTAGAAAGAGGGTGTGCATTCATTGGCTGACTAAACTGGGCTGAAATAGAAACGACAAAATATTTCCAAATACCTGTGCTACACACATATATATATAAAATACTCCATACCCTCCATCTTTTATTTGACCATGTCTGCAACAAGATGACTAGCTAGCTAGTGTCTTTGTTGAGATTTCAATCGTCTTCCGGCTTGCTATGTTAACATCATTCATAAACACTAAGTTCCTTCGGCCACCGATTTTTCATAGTTCCGTCTATTTTACTGGTAAAGTCATTCGGATAAAATATCTTACACATACCTGTGCCTATGTTGTGTAGCTATAGCTAGCTATGTGTGAATATATTTTTGAAAGCCCGTCTTTCGAATAGCCTCTCGCCTCCCACCGGAGCAGGAAGTAGAGGTCTGACCGCCCTTCTCTGTTACTCGTGCCCGCCTCCACGGAAGTCATTATCCAACCAAAGCCACTCTATAAACAAGATCTCTGATTTGTCGATTTTCAACTGTGTCTTTTGTACATTAAAGATAGTACGCCTATCGCTTTATATTAAAACATAACAACATTCGGATTAAAGAGACGATGTAAATTCATTCTTCTGCGTGAGCTTTGTTTTTGTTTTGAACGAATCGGGCCACTTCATAACAGTAATTGACTAACCGCAATAATAGTTTTTAATTTAATTTAATTATTCAGATACCCCAACATTGTTTATTGTTAGTGTCTTTATCCTGATTCTCGGCGTAAGTGTGTAGACCACAAACCTCCGCCTGAACTATCTCGAAATTTGTTGATTGAGCTGTTAACTGAACTGACACCACTTTTTCCTTACTAAATCTTGAAAAAAGATAAAATAAAATAAAAATAACAGAAAACATAGTGGACAAAGGTGAAGCTCGGATTCATGAATTAACAGCCGGGTGAAGCTAACTACAATTTAACTTCCGGAAAACGGGACTAACTTCCAGGATCAGGTCTTTTCAGGTCTGCTGTTTGGTAGAGTTCGGCTTTACAGTTTTGTCTACGGGATTATTACAACGCTCTGTAAACCCATTATACAATGCAGTACCTTTGGACGGTGTGAAATGAAAATAAACGTTTACTTTGGTGTGGTACGAATGAACAGCATTGCGTCACTGAATCATTAATATATTTAATACGGTGCATATTAATGTGGGGTAAGATTGGCATATATTTTGTAATGTTATACTATGTGTAGCTGTCTAGGTCATTGTTTTTCAAACTGGGGGTCGCGAACTTCTGGTGGGTCTGGGGAGGTAAAAAAATGGGTCGTCAAAATTGATTTAGCAAAGATTCTCCGGGTAAATAAAATATTATCTCTGCAGTACACGGCATGACCACATGAGGTCCGTATTTGGATGCCCTGTAAGTGTGCAATTAGCCATGGACAATGGTACTAAGTTGATCATGCGCTGTTCGAATGTACACATTTATCCAATTTGCGCCAGTTTTCTTTCCCTTTTAGTAAGCTATTTCACACTCAACGGTACATCTGTAATGACAAGCTGGGTGTAACCATGGATCGTTTTATTTTTCTATATAATTGTAGTCGCTATTTTCCAGAGGAGAAGTTGGACATTTTGACAGACAATGGGTGGGTGAAAAATCCCCTTGTGTTCGAAAGCCCAGAGTCAGTAATTGATTTAAAGCTGATTCCTACAGAGGAGAATGAGCTGCTGCACCTGACCTGTGACAGCACATTAAAACACGCCACATGCCCGTAAAGTTGTCATCATTCTGGATTACCATCTCCCAGGAGTATCCAGTACTGAGTTAAAAAAAAAAAAAAAAGCATTTTGTTGCTATTGCCCTTCACGACCTATATGTGTGAGGTGGCATTTTCCGTTTTTGACAAAAGGGAAGACAACGCAAAGGAACCGTCTGAACTCTGTGTCTGATATGCATGTTGCACTCTCCTCCTATGAACCTGATTGGCGTGAGACTGTGAGGACCAAGCAGGCTCACCAGTCGCATTAAGTAAATGTGGGGAGAGAAACTCGGGCACGATCCGCACAGAAGAGACAGAGCGTGAGCGAGCTGATAAGCAGGCTGAGAAAAAAGTAAAAGTCAGTCGTTTATTTGCTTTCCCGACTGGGGCGTTTTTGTTTAGTTTGTGTTAATATTAGGGAGCCAGTGAGAGGGATCTAAGATTTTATTTCGTTTGAGCAATCACTTTCTTTGAAATGTAAAGGTAGCTATTATTATTGGGTCTCGTCGGTGGACCATTTGTTTAAAGTGAGTCGCCTGAAAAAAAGTTTGAAACACTGTCTAGATCATCCGTATTTTGTTGTTTTGCTCCAATGATGCAAGTAGTTAGTTAGTTAAGTTAGTTAAAAAACGGCATTCGTTTCTAGCGATAGCATGTGGATACAATTAACGTGTTTTATTCAAGACATTCAAATCTCACACGCAAACCGATCTTTCCCTGGAAGTGCTTGATAAACCCCAAATATTAATATTAAAATTATTATACTATTCATAATTGTCTTCCAAGTAAACCACTATCCCACTGTTTGGCAACCCCCAGGATCTAGCAACTACATTGCTATCAGGTCCTGGTCGCTATATACGATAGTTCACTATGATTTCACCTCGGTCATATCAATAAAGACGTGAGTGTAATCTTTAATAAAACAGTACATTTCACCATTAAAACCCATCTTGCCTCGTATTTATTATCTTTTATTTATATGCCTCCCCATTAGTACTCGCTATTGTTCCTTTCCCTATCACTCTTTTCTTTTCTTCCAAATGCCACAGAAAGCTGAATGCCAGTATTTGTACCCATCCGTCTACTTCATTAGATAATTAGTCAACCAATTGAAACGCATCCGGAGTTCTGCGGACCCGTCCTCCACCTTCACAGGCCGCTTCCCACTGCTGGTCTCTGTCCACAAGAGAGCGCTCAAACACTGGAGCCACCTTAACAACTGCTGCCCACATTCATACTGCCAAATAGCGCTACAGAGCCAAGGTGCTTGGACCCCAGCAGTATCATCAACTCACAAGGTGCAGTTCCGGATCGAGCCCAGCCGCTCCAGCCTCACCATCAATACAGCCTCATGGGAAAAGAAAAAGCTTTACACTGACCAGTGGAAAAATTGCATCCACTAGGAAAATGAACCGGAGTTTACCAAAGCCTAGAGAGTGAAATATTCAGAGCCGGCACTTACTGAGCTTCCACGGATTGGTGGTGTAGGCAGGCCTAGAAGCCCAGAGAGGGGAGATTGTGCCGGTAGTGCAAGCTGGGTGGAGGCAGGATGATTTTGAGCCAAAGTTGACATGTTTCCTCCATAAGCAAGTTTTCCGATCATTAACACATTTAGTCTGTCCATCCAAAATGACCACAATTAAAACTGGGACTAGACATTTTGTGCCAGTTTTGTCAACAAATTTCATACGGAGGTGCTCCGTTAAGTGTCTGCAAGGAGGCGTTCTCGGCAGATCTGACCATTTATTCCGATCTCCCCATCTTTACCATCACAGTGCCGATATCGTCTCTCGCAGAAAGTGCTGTACCGAGCTTTCCATCAGACTCTTCTTGCTGTTCGTCGGCATATTCTGCTTGTGGGTCATTGGTCCGCTTCTCTGACGCCTTGAACACGTTCCCGGCTCCGACGCGCCCACCGGTTGTTTTCCACGTTTCCTTCGCCATCGTCTGTTCAGCGTTCTCATCGCGTTTTTTATTTCCGTGTGCTTTATTTCTCGAGGCTTCGCCTCTGCATGTCTCAGCTTTGTCCTCAGTCCACAGATTGTGCGTTTTTTTTTTTCATTTTTCATTTTTCAACTTCTGTGTGTATGTGTATCTGAGGTTTGGATTTGAGACATTCAGGACAGATGGCTACCTGGGTCGAACAAACGCTTGATAAACTGGGCTGACTATTCAAATGGTAGAGGAGTTAAGAGGGGTTATCTGGCCGGGTTCTCTCTCAATTTCTTCTTATTTTCTTTCATTCTACTTTTCCCCTTCTGTCAGAAAATTTAAGTTTCTCATTTTAAAGTTTTATCGGTTTTTTTTAAATCCCCGACCAAGTGTGCTGAACACGTCTAAGTAATAATGATCCTAATTGATTTTCGAATGAACTACAGAACACTAAACTGATAATAAAAGCTTGTAATCAAAGGTTTGTGTACGTACCGAATGTCCATTAAAAATAGTAAAATAACACGGCTGACAATTTACTGACTTCACACAATTTTAAATAAGTAAATAACAACGCGGATAAAATACTGAATGAACATTTTAAATGGGAAAACGAAATATCTGTTGCCCGCCCGTACTCGCAATTGGAAAAAATGTTTTTTTTTTAAATATAAATATTTTAACTAACTTCCACTTTCAATTCCTTCAATGAAATGATCTCTTTAGTATCGCGTGTGTATAAAGTCTTGTTTTTTTTTTTTTATGAAATGCATTTGTCTGACGTCATCCTACCTGGAATTCCCTTTACAGGTTTTACTGGTTTGATTTTATTTATGTACGATTCGTCGCGGCAATTGAAGTTAACGAAAATTTGAACGAAATACCTGCAATAACTTTGTTTTTCACTAAACTTCAGTATAAATCTGTTTTTACACAACATTAGATTTAGAAATAATGTGAGTATTTTAATTAAATAAATGTATAACAAGTTTATGCCGGCTGTGATGAAAATGAGCCGAAGGAATGGAAACCGAAAGCGCCTAGTCAGTACAGGAAAGCGATTATTACCGTCATATTTCTCGAGGGGGCGGGTCTACCAGCTGTTGATAAACGACGCCTTCAAGAAAGCGGCGAAGTTCAGCATAATAAAATTGAGCAGTTATACTTCAGAAATATACTTAAACGGAATCTATTTAATTTTCCTCACGTTTGACAAGAAACATTTGAAGGCTGGCAAGTGTCTTCACTGAACACGTTTGCAACAAGGTAACTATTCGACTTGATCTTCAGTCATATATTTTTATTGTATATTTACTGCAATAGACACACGTATTACTGTTTGTCATAAAGACAAGATTACTAGATTACATTGTAATGACCAGATTACATGTAATGAAATCAATTAAGTAGTTGTTTGGAGTAAAACGCAAAATTAACCGAAAATTCGAAATACAAGTCCAAGACTGAGAACCACTGTTTAATCATTTGGAATAATTCCCGTTCCGTATGTGAACTAAATATTACTCTACAGTAAGAATCAATTAATCTGATTTTGAGCTCTGTGTTGATTTGTGTAGAATGATGTTGAAATCCTGTTTTTACAGCTTTATCATGGACCTGACGATAAAATTCATGAATGGAAGGACATTGCCACTAACGGTAGATTTGAATACCACCGTCGGTCAA